>JAVQJD010069035.1:0-17184 GCA_036023655.1 Nannoperca australis
CCATTCAGAGCGCTGCTTCGCTGTGATCTGTGTTTCTGACAGCTCTGCACACACACACACACACACACACACACACACACACACACACACACACACACAGACATACAGACACACAGACACACACACAGCTCCTCTGCAAACAAACACCATGAATACTAACACGGCTTTGTGTCCACAGCACTTAAAACGGGGTAGAAGGAGAGGGAGGGAGGAGTGTAGAGAAAAGGAGGGAAAAGCGATGGAGGAGAAAAGAGGCACTGTGTTGATCTTGTGGCCACTCTCACAGACCTCCCCCCTCCCTCCCTGCCACCCCCCTCGTCCCTGTTTCTCGTTCTCTCGTTCTTCCCACCAGTTCTCCCGGGAATAAAGACTTCCATTCATGCGCCTGAGGAGACCCACAGCAGGGGAGAGAAAAGAAGGAGGGGAAGGGGGGAGGAAAGAGAAGGAGGTGTCAAGGTAGGACAATTTGTGGATCACTGGGATCAGGCCCACTGTCTAAAATTGTGGGTATGTGTGTGTCTGTATGTCTATTTTCACTCAGCCTGTGCTGCATTAGCCGGTGCTTTACTATCTCAGACCTGGTGGTATCTGTGCCAGCCAAAGCATCTTCTGGGAAAGTTGGGTGGGAAAGTTTGGAAATTGGGCTTCACTCAAAGCTTCCACTCTCGGACTAATGCTGCAATTCCAAAACTATGTGTTCAGCCTACAGCCACAGTTGAGCAAAAAGGTCTTGACTATTCGGGCCAAAAACTCTTTTGTACATGCTGTTATGTACCCTTCCTGCTGGGTATGATCAAGCATTGGATCTAAAGCACATTTGTCCTTTAGCTAACTGTAAAGCAGAAGCCAGATTTAATGCACAGCAGTAGGTAAAAGTAGAGTAAAGTAAAACGTTTCATCCTACGTCCACAGAAGTAATCCTTCAGATTGAAGTGCTCCTAAAGATAGCAGCGAAACGCCCAAGAGTCTCCTTGTCACACTCTCTTCAGACACGCTCAGACGTTGATGACTCAATCTGAACAAAAGCCTGTGATTGGCTGAACCGAAGCATGTTATTACGGTGCAATTGGAGGTTTTCACCCGCTCAGTAATGACAGACACATTTACATGCTACACAAAGTATACATCTAATCCCCGCTATTAGCATTAATGGTGTGTGTGCGGGCATATGTGTGTGTTGCTTGTGAATAGCACGCTAAGAACCACATTAGGAGAGTTTATTCATAGTGATTATTACAGCGATTATGTACCAATTGTTCCTTTCATGGACGTGGCAAAACCTCCAAGTGATAGCATTATGCATTTCAGTCAGCACACAAAGAAAATATACGCACAAGCATAGAGACGGGCCACACACACACACACACACACACACAATCTTTCTCTCTATGTGAAAGCATAAGAACAAGTCTATTACAGGTTGGAGTGCTTCATGGACAGATGGATAGGCGGAATGCTGTTTAACCAATGCATATTGGGGGAAGTAAATTACACACCCATACATACATGTGCACAACACAAAACCAAAGGAACGTGTTGTTCACCGTACTCTGTGCACCATATGACCCAATCATGCCACTTCTGTACAACAGGAAACAATTAACAGCCAATGAGCTGCTCTAAATCCTAAGGGATGACTTCCTGTGTGGAATGATGGGTAATTCAAGACAGAAGCTGTGCTGAGATTAAACACTTCCTCTCTGGCAAACAGGGGTGTGTAGCAGCAAAGCTTCACTCACTGATTAGTTATTCAAAAATAATGCACACTTGTTCTTAATCACCTGTATGTTTCTGTGCACATTTGGGAGATAAAAACATAAGAAATGGTGTCACCATTACCATATGATGTTCTATTATACTAAAAACTATTACAATTACTTTCTTTCTGATTTAATAAAGCAAGGCAAAGGAAACGTAGTCACACTGGATTGTGCTGCTGAAATTAATTGATTAGTCAATTGTCAGAAAATGAAGTTTTTTTTGTATTTGATAGTGTTTTGGGCTTTATCAGACAGTGTACAGCAGATGGATGATGGGAAATGAGAGTTAGAGTTAAGGAGAGAGAATGACCTACAATAAAGGTCACTATTTTCACTATTTTATGACATTTTATAGCAATTCATTATATAATCACAACCAGTTGCTGACTCTATTCACCGAATTACTCTAGAGTCTGCACTAAAGTAAAACTTTCATTGCTTAGTCTACATATTTCTGTGAAAGTCTCAAGTCCTCAGATGATCCCCCGCTTGCAAGAAAGAGAGAGTTAGAGAGCCACTGTAATGACATCCTCAGTGACAGGGAGAATGGGCAAAGTGAGACACAATAGTCTTAACCAATCAGACTGCCCGCCTCCCTTCAGGCCCCCTCGCACCAACAATAACGCCTTTGTATGAGGCTGCACTCCACTCGCACGTTCACACACACACACACACACAGACAGACCAAAGCATAGCATCCTACACTTTCTCAGACTGTAAAAAAGAGAGGAGGGAGAAGCAGTGCACCACATCTAGAACTGCATCAGTGCAAACAAAACTATGCTAGAATTATAGTGTGTGTATTTTAACTAACAACCTGGCTCTGTGTGTATGTGTCTGTGTTTCCTTCCAGGCCTGGGCACATGACTGCAGCTGCCCCCTCGCTCCCTTGTCTAAACCGGCACCCCTCCTTGTTGTAGGTGAGAGGTCACACGGAGTGGCATTCCTCTCGGTCTGAGAGCGTGCGAGAAAGCGCGCATTACACTAAGCAGAGGGGGCTGAGAGAGAAAGAGAGAGAGACCGAGCAGGGCAGAAAACACAAGGGGGCAAAAACGCAACAGAGCAGGGCAGGTAAAAGATGAGGAGCGCAGGGCATTAGGGAGTGTGTATGTGTCTGTATGTGAGCGTATGTGTGTGTGTGTGTGTGTGTGTTGAAATGGACCACTAAACAGAAGACCCTTGTGGCTCTTCCCTGCTTCATAAACACAGCTGTTTGTTTACGTAGTCTGAGATGCCCCAAGGGACAGACACACAGACAGAAGGACAGACAAACACATTTATATCATTTATTCATGTCCGCATCCATACTTAAGAGACAACGAGCATAAATAAACAGTAGAACTACAGATGGATTATTTTACAAATACTGGTACAAAGACATGAAAAGCAGAAGATAACTTTTTTTTTTTTTCAGTGTAAAAATGTGTGAACTATAAAATAATAAAAAATAAAAAAATATTTTTGTAAGAGGAGTGTTATACCAGCTCTCCACTGCCATCTCTCTTGCTTTCACACACACACACACATACACACGCACACACACACACACACACACACACACACACACACACACACACCCTCTTCTGACAGGCGCGTCCCAGACAGCTGATGGGGCCATCAGATTTCACTGACAAACACACTTACGCTTCAAGTGAGACACAGTGAAAGCCAATACTCTGCGCCTGCTTCTCCTTTCCTTTGACTCCCATCAACCCTCCTATCTCCCCTCCCTGCACCGAACATTACCCTCTATCCCTGCTGGACCTCCTCTTAAAACCACAGAATACACTCCTCCTCACACACACACACACACACACACACACAAACACACACACACACACACACACACACACACACACACACACACTGTCTAACCACAGAGGCAGAGGCATGATGGAGCCACACTAACAAAGCGGCCACCAGGAACACATGATGCTGTGACTCAACATCATCCGTGACCGCAGAGGACATCAAACATGGCCGCCCTACAGATAATCACAGCTATGTGAGTCATAGTCAACCGCTATAATAAAAAAAAACGTATTCATGCCTGTATATGTTTTTTAAAGATTCTTCACTTATATTGATGTTGCCATATCAAAACCATGGCCACTTTGATTTATTTTTGTTGTTTTCTTTATGTTTTCCATATTTCCATATTTATTATGGTGTTCTTTTTACTACACAAAGAATGGCTGCTTATTGGTTTGGAAAACCGTTTAAAAAGCCTCCTGAAAATCTTATTGATATTCTGCAGAGCAAAAACGTGACTTTTTGACAGAATATTAGTTTTGAATGCAAAATGCCTTCATGTACATTGGTAGCTGCTTCCTGACAGATCCCTTGGCATTTATTTAAGTGCAAGTAGCAGCCTCAGGTCTTCATTAAAATGTAACTTGAGCTAGACCAGCTATTATAGTTTGCCTACATCTGCCTGAAGAGGAACAGCAACCCACTGGGACTGGACACAATAGTGAATGAATGGGGCTTGACCTTTGGGACAGATTGAGAAGATGGTATGTGTGTGTCTGATTGAGAAATTAGCTACAGTTCCAACCAAATGGTCAGCACAAACACACACACATATACACACCAAATCCAGCCCTGAGGGTAAGAAAGCAGAGGCCAGACTCCAGTTGTCTCAACCCTGACCCACTCGCACAAACAATTCAGCACACACACACACACACAGGCACGGAGGCCCACACAACCGTGGCGTCCAGCTATCACCTCGACTTTTGAATGTCCGGCAGGGTCAAAGTTCGTCTCTTCTTCTGCCAGCCTCCAGTGTTCCTTTGTGTGGCTGTGTTTGGCTGTGTGTGTGCGTTTGTGCACGTACATGTGCTCACTAGGAGTGACCTTGCAGAGTCATTCATTGTGGATACACTGCAGCACCAGCACTACTGCAGAGCTGATTAGGGAGCAATCTTGCTTAGTGTAATGTGTGTGCGTATGTTTATTCCTGTGTGTGTGTGTGTGTGTGTGTGTGTGTGTGTGTGTAAGTGTGTGTAAGTGTGAGTGTGTTTATTGAGAAAGACAGATGAACAGATTGTGTATTGTCTGGACTTTCTTCAGGTTTGAGGGATACTCAAGAGCAGATCAGAGGTTACATGCTAAAGCTGTGTGTGTGTGTGTGTGTGTGTGTGTGTGTGTCACACAGTGTGGGTGTCGGTGTGTGTTTCAAGTGTGTACAGGGTGTGTATGGGGGTCAGACACAGATGGACAGCTGGTGTTTCAGCGGTGCTAAATCACTCACCCCTCCCCAGCATGCAAGCACACATGCACACACACATACACATGTCCCATCCCCCATCAACCACAGGGAGACGCCCCTTAAAGCATTCCCAGCTCTTACTCTCAAAGGCTGCACACACAGGACGCATACACACATGCACACACACACCAAAAAAAGCCTGGCTATTTTCACCACAATGACAGACACCAAAAAAGTCTAATATGACAGTTTGGTCAGGCCCTATTAGAGGTGATCATTTCATGTTCATACACATTCGTAAATCAGACAAGGATTGCTCTCTATGGGTAAGCATAACACTTCATACACACATACACACAAGCTGACACACTGACACACACATACACGCTCCTATTTTATGAGCTCATCAAGTCCCTCAGGTCACCAACCGCCATCTCAGCCAGGGATAAAAAAGCTCACATCAAAAGGCTAACCATTTCACACACACACATGTGCACGCATAGCATGCACGCACACACTTGGCGTGGCAACTGTGGCAGCATTAATTTCCTTGTGAATGCACTTGACTAACACATAATAATCCCAAACGCTACTGGGAGACCACCAAGCAGCAACACACACAGACAGCCAGGGGGACCACCAAGCAGAGGGGCTGTCAAGACAAGATAAGTGTGTGTCTAGCATCAGGGTTTCACATGCACCCACTAATACACACAAACGCACAGAAACACACACACACACACACACACACACACCAACAACAACACACAGCCTGGCCCGGACTCCTGGAAAAGCTCTGGCTTATCTCTCCCCACAGATAGTGAAATGGATTAAGAGCCACATTTGGCACGTCCAGAGAACTGGACAGATAACCAGGAAAACACTCTCTCTAACTGCAATCACTGCTCAACATGATTTGTCTGTGTGTGTGTGTGTGTGTGTGTGTGTGTGTGTGTGTGTGAGAGAGAGAAAGAGAGTGGATGCATTTTAGCTTGTGCATGCTCCCCCATGTGTAGGCATTGGACCAATAACCGTGTGTGTGTGTGTGTGTGTGTGTGTGCGTGTGTGTGTGTGTGTGCACGCGCGGAGAAAGAGTAATGCAGTGGTTGACCCAGGACCCAATCCGTTAGAACACATACATTCATCTTCCAAACACACACAGCGTGCCCAGACAAAGAGCTGTGTGTGAAGGGACGTTCAGCATGTGTGTGATGTCAGGTGGAGACAGAGAAGGGGAGCCCATCATATCCCATTTATGTGTGTGTGTGTGTGGGTCTGTCCCCTGACACAGGGCGTCTGCTCATTGACCCCCCTGGTTATAGATGCCTGCTATGAAGATGATAGGAGGTTGAGATTTGCTTTAAGATTAAGAGAAATTACATCTTTTTCTCTTCTCTTCTCTTCAGCATGGCTGTGTCTGGAGTCACTCCTTCATTCACTTGTTCACTACTCCCTACATAATCTGTAGTGAGAACTAAACTGAGATTTGAATGAATCATTGTAATTTTTTGCGCTCAATGACAGCTGTAGTCACATGACCAATTCTGCCTGGCCTCTGCTGTTGAATCAGTCAGTTGTGAACATTTACACTACTCCTATTTGCAATATTTTAGGGGCCCAGTATTCCAGTTTTTGCTTGCTATGTCCTGTTTCTATTTGATGCTGGAACATGCCAGTTTCCCCACATGAATAACTTAAAGTTGAATCTTATTATAAGTTGGAGAAAAGAAGAGAAAATAATAGTTTTGATAGTAGATTCTTTTGCAGCTACAAAAGGAAGAATGGCAAGACAAATGCCTTTTCTGCATCTTTCTACTTGTTTACCTACTTATCTGTCTGTCTCTCGCCTTCTCTGTCTATTAGAGTCAAATCTCTGTCTTAATGGGCATCTATTGTATCCTGCCTCTCCCCCTCTTCTATTCATCACACTACCACACGCACATACACACTCCCTCTGAGGGGGCCCCTTAACCAGGCTCTCCATATGCCTGACCCCCACCTCCTTTCTCCTCCTCCTCTTTCCACAACCCCCTTCTCTTCCCCCCATCTCCTGCTCACACTCTGGCTTCTGCTCTGTTGCTGCTGCTGCTGCTGCCCCACGCTGCCATCTGCTACAAGACAACAGAGGATGAAAGACGGAGGAAGAGGGAAAAAAAGAGTGGTGAAAACGAGTGAGTGAAAAGAGGAAGACATGAGGGAAGAAAAGACTGAGGGGAAAGCGGAGAAAGAGGGACAGATAAAAGATAAAGAGAGAAAGAGTAGATGTGGACACAATACAGCAGAGAGCAGAGAGGGTGTCCATCTGCTCCCCCCTCTCGCCTCCCCTCCTCTCCTGACACACAGCCTCACACATACCACAAAGAGAGTATTTAACCTCAACACACACACACACACACACACACACACACACACACGAGAGGGAGACACAGAGACAGAAAGCAGCCCAGCCTCTCTCTTTAACCCGTTCCTCTCCAGTGAGCCTGCCTGTATTACACCCTTGGGGTGGCAGGTGATGGGTGGATGGAGGGAAATGATGTAGGGGGGAGGCAGAGAGTAGAGGAAAGGGGGATGGGGGTGTGTGATTGACAGAGCATAGGGGATGAAGGGTTGAAACTGATCTGAATCAACACCAACACATCCTCCACTCCACTCCCCACCCCTCTCCAAACCTCAAATCTCAATAGAGACCAGCTTGCTGCCCCTGTCACTATGACAACCTCTGTCAATCACACTGTAGCAGTGGGCTTCCAAATGGGGACCGATGGCGCTGGATTAGGAATGGCTGCCCAAACATCAGAGTGCAGGGTTCAGCTCGCTTAGCTTACTCATGGAAATAAACACAAAATGTACTTAGTGGTAAACGTGCCTTTTCATCTTTTATTTTCAGAAAGGTGACAGCGGGTCAGACTGCCATCTCATAGTCTACTTTGTGGTGAGAAAACACATCCTGCAGACAACTAGCTGAAATTGTGGCAGTGGATGACGTTGAAATCTGCTAATGACAAAGCAACACCAACATGTTTTCTTTCCAGTGAAGTTGCAATTACGTATTTGAATCACTACTCAGACTTTGTGCACAAAGGTGTTGAATTAGGTTGGTGATTTTAACCAATGTTCCAGTTGTTTAAAAAAACCAACATACATAGATTTAGAGCAGTGGTTCCCAACATTTGTGGAAAAGTAATGTCTAATGTCAACAGTTTTTCCTTGCCTTACTTGAAGAATTTTCTGATTACTGGGGAATAAAACTTATCTAGTAATTCATTGGGAAAATATTAAGATTAGAGGAAAGTCAGAAAAGGTACAACTTTTAAAAACAGAAATATGTTTTTGCTTTCCTCTCGTTACTCATCCTTTTGGGGCTCCAGCCCCCAAGTCAGGAAACAGTAATGTAAAGTATGCATAATACATCTGTATACAGCTGGCTTTATGACACTACAGGTAGCCTAACTGAGAGGATGAGCTGCATGCAGCCTCTAATTGTCTGACTACTGTATTTTCTTTTCATTACCCAGTTTTAGAGACTTCATCTCTTTGAGAAAATGAGACGCCTTTCTGTATAAAAGCAAATTTCCCTGAATAACAGGTTCTTGATGATGCTGATTGGTTTTTGAAATTCAATTTTTTTTCCTCTTGAACACAGACAAGAGTGGAGATGCACCTGCAAGACTAGGTTGTCGGTAAGAATAACAATCATGCAGCTCTATTACCTCATGAGCCCCTTGAATTTAAGTTAAAACCACAAGAATGAAGCACAACAGAACAAAACGCGGCCCTTTGCTCCTGCTGGGCCTGTCGAGCTCCTTGACATCGGACACACACACCACTGTGTAGGTCAGCACACACTGCAAACACTAGATCCCCCAAAGGACCTGTACGTACATAGTGTCACACACCCCAAACACCAGTGTAGCGTGTAAAGGGTGTGATGGAAGAGGGGTGTGACCCACAAGAGCTGATTTCATTAAAGGACAGGAGGGGACAGGAGAGGAAAGGAGACAGGAAAGGTCTCTGTATATATGACCACAAATGGAGAGAGCACACACCAGCTGTCACATGCTTATGTCAGCCCTATTCTCAGCTCCTATGTGAGTGTGTGTTTGTGTGCTTGTGTGTTTGTGTGCTTGTGTGTGTGTGTGTGTGCGTCACTGTGTGATCTCAGCTAGCCATGACTGGTTTCAATTACGCAGCAAACTTTGACCCTGTGTAACCAAGCAGGGAAAACGAGCTACTGAGAGAGGTACAGAAAGAGGTGGAGTGTATGAGAGAGGGAGTGGTCAATTCAGAGATGTTGAGAGAGAAAGAAGCCACACTTCACTTGGTGAAAACTATAAACTTGTGAAAAACGTGTACCGTACACGACATATTACACACCTACTAAAAGCACACATAGGCGGCAGCATTTCCAGGGATGTGACCTACCCTTTTTCTGGGGGGGCCTCGTTCTTCATCTTTCTGGCCCCGCCCTGCTCCTGCCCCGCCTCCTGTTCGTCCCTGACGCCCCCCTTTGCTCTCTCCAACTGGAGGTCTGATGGTCATCCTGATCTCCGGTGGGCAAATGTAGTTCTCAAGGTTCTTGGGGGGCTTCTTGGTGCGCTTGGTGGTCTGGATCTTCAGCTTTAGACTTCCTTCCTGGAAACTCGCTTCCTTGATGGAGAACTCCTGCTCTTCCAGAAGCCCCTCCCCCTGCTCCTCTAGCCCCTCCCCTTCACTGATGGCACCGTTAATCACATCATCACTGCGCGACAAACCAATGCCCCCTGCTCCTTGCTGGTGTTCTCCATTTGGCCCCACCCTGCCTCCCTGTAACTCCGCCTCTTTGGGTCGGGCCAAGCCAACCAGATCCCTTGGCTCCATCCACGCTCCCGCCAGAGCCAGTCAGAATGGGGGAAGCTGTGGCAGCCAGCCAATAGGAAGTTAGAGAACAGTCGTCTGTCGGGCTGGTTGGTTGTTGTCAATCAGCTACTGGGGTTGGGTTGGTTGTCCCACAGGAACACAGCGAAGCCAGGGACAGTCTGCGGAGAGAGCAGGTGAATGATATGATTAAGAGAAGAAGGGTAACCAAAACAGAGACCTGTCATCCCCATAGCTTCCATTTCAGTGCTACCTCTCAACACAGGCCTGTCGGCTGTCATCAACATCATTAGCTGCCTGTTATGTATGAAGACAAACACACAAGCTCATCACAGAACTGTGGAGGCATCCTGCCACGCTCTCATTTGCATTTTGTACCTTGCATAAACAAACTAATTTCTGACACCCACTACCACTTGCTCTCTCCTCTCCCTACTCTCTTCCTTACTCACTCTTTGCTAATCTTCTCTCCCCTCCCTTCATCCCTCATTCTATCTCACAACAGATCTGAAGCAGAGCCATGCAGACACTAGAGTGATCAGTGCAAAATAAGACATTCCTCTTCGCTACTCTAAAACCAGGCTGAAGTTACCCTGAGGACACAAGACAGAAAAAATGAAAGAAGCTGACTTCTGTTTTTTTTTTTTTCTTTTCACCAGAGCAGGGAAGGAGGGAGGGAATCACACATGGGGAAAAGGGAAGGCAGCAGAGAAAGACGGAGGGAAGGAATCTAAATTCTTTCCCCAGATGTGGTTTACGAGCTGGTCTGGAAAAAACAGCGTCTGAACAGTTTTACACACGCATGCAGTGGCATTGATAGACACATGGATGAAAAACTCCATACACGTATGCACATAAATACACATACAAATGACAGTGATGCTGTCACAGAGTACACTTCTTAACCCCTGCTGGTATCCCTGCCCCTTAGAGAGGAGGTTGTGGTAGTCATTTGTCAAAGGATTCAGGTTTTCCTCTTTGGATCATTGCATATGCAGGCACAGACATACTTACATCAATATACATATGCACACATGCACTTACACGGGCTGACTTACACACAGGCATATAAACAGAAAGCAACCAAAACAAACACTGGACTACACTTCTCACTACAGCTCCTGGGAATCCCATCAGTCAATATGACATGAGGCATGACTGATCTGGAAGTGGGGAATGCTGTCCCAAACACTGACAGAATTTATACTGATGTTAACCCAGACTAGACCACTACCTGTGGACATGACTCAAGTAAAAGCTTACTGCTTGTTGCAAACTTACAATGACCTGAGTGCACAAAAGGTTTACAGCATATAAACCTGTGCTTGGTACCTTAGGTGGGTAATATAGAATTACTCTCCTCCTACTCTCTGCTAATACACTAATACACATGGTTACTGTAGGCATTTTACACTATCTGTTTATGTATATGTGTGTGCTCACTCCTGTACCAGCCCACGCTACTGTACTAACAGCTGATCCCCATCATAATGCCTCACAGCACATGCTTACAGCTATACCCACTTATCCCTTTAGAGTGTTGCGGGGGGGCTGGATACACTGGGCTTTGTACACCCTGGACAGGTCACCAGTCAATCCCAGGACACGTAGAGATAGACAGCCATTCACACTACATGCCTACGGGTAATTTAGAGTCACCAATTAACCTAACCTGCATGTCTTTGGACTGCGGGAGGAAACCGGAGCACCGTGAGAAATCCCTTGCACCCATAACCTTCTTGCTGTGAGGCGACAGTGCTAGCCATTACAGCGTGATTAAATAATCATAATCCACAGCGGTATTTCAACAAACTTGTCAGTGTAAGACAGCACGCAAACAGTGTCCAACCCTGAGGTGAAAGTTAATAGTCAGAGATTTTTCTTCTGCATTTGCAAGATTTAAAAACGAAAAGCCCTGTTTCTACGAACCCCATCTTTGGCCATAATGTTTGCCAAATTGAAACCACAGTCTTTCAAAGCTGACTCATAAAGGTTATTAATGTAGGTTCTGGCAGCCCCATGGTGGTTAAGTATGAAAAAGACTTAAAGGATCATAACAGTGATTTTGCATGTTTAAGCTGATGAACTCCAAATCACATATACTCTACAAGGCTGACTTTATGCTGCCAACAATTTTCCAAAGCGCACTAATAAGTTTTCACATTGATTTCCAACTTTCCTGGAAGTCATTGATTTTCATTCATTAAGTGCAGTATGAAAAGCAACGTGCAAAACTTGCTGTAGTCATATTTTTATGTCATGTTATTTCCTCATGGAAATACATTTCGGAGGAGGGACTGTTCTTAAAATTACCCCTTGCTGTTGCCTTCGGGAAATCTTCCAACGTTTTTTGAAGTTATCAGCCCAACCAGCAACCTATTTAATACTACCAAATTCCCACTATTATTGTTTGTCTTTGAGTTTGATTTTAAGTGCACTGCTTTTTGGCAATCTAGAATCTCAGATGTCAGGGCCTCCTTAATTTAACCTTTCCACTAAAAACAGTCCTCAAAACAGACCCAGCTCGCTGCATAACCACACGACGACAAGGGTTACATCAATCAGTAACACTGACACATAAATAAAGGAGGCTACATGTTCAGCTTGATGGATTTCCTATCTCAGGACAGCTTCTGCAACATGATTTTCATATCCCATTAAAATCAATGGAAACCACTGGTGGCCTGGAAGTTAGGAAATCAGTCTTAAAAAATATGGTACGCTTCGGAAAATGGTCAGCAGTACTGTACAAAGTATAGGCGATTTGCATTTCATGTGCTAAAACATGCAAAACCACTACTGTGGCCCCTCAATAACTTTTAAGTATACAAATGTATCAAAGTTTGAAGTTTTACAGTAATAACCAAAAGATAGTGAGGCCAAGTTCAGTCCCAAGCTGTGCCCACATGACCATGTTTGGTCCTCCCAATCCCTAATGTCAGCTTGGTGACTCGCCTTCATGGCATGTGTGAAAGCCACCCTGTCTGTCATGTGACTGAGGACAATGACAGGAAAAAGAGACAGCTGCCAACCACAACATCACACACACGTACACACACCAAAAAGGAACCACTCTGGGTTAAGACTCAGTACCCCCTCGCAACTATAAGCCAGTATGACAACAAAATGGTGTCACACATTAATACAATCTTCTTTCTGAGCCATTACTGTGTAAACTACTTAGCTGGGTCATGCCTATTCCTCCCTCCCTGCCTGGTGCCCTAAGCTGTGTTACTTCTCTGTTACTGGCAGCCAGGCTGAGAGTTTATGTAAGACTGACCCCTCTTCGGGCCTCTCTCGCCTAGCCTGAGCCTCACTGCCTCCTCTCTCTCTTACACACACACCAACACACTGACAAACACACACACACACACACACACACCTCGACTAGCCTCAGACAGCAGAGTGATTGTGAAAGGCCAGACTCACTGCATAAATAGCTTTATTATGTTCTCCAAACTACCAGCGCTAACCAGCTTCCCTCTCAAATAGCATAAGGTCATTCCCTGTGCTGGATGTGAAAGGCTGTGAA
Source organism: Nannoperca australis (assembly GCA_036023655.1). Lineage (NCBI taxonomy): Eukaryota > Metazoa > Chordata > Actinopteri > Centrarchiformes > Percichthyidae > Nannoperca > Nannoperca australis. The sequence goes on from JAVQJD010069035.1 coordinate 13,361, forward strand.
TGAGACACTCCTCCAACATTTTGCCTTGTCCTTTGAGAACAATTATGATAAAGCTTCAATAATGGAATACAGATGGACAGAACAGAGATGGTGAATGATACAGACACACAGACAAAACAGAGGTAGACAAAGTCTGAGTGAGAAACACAGAGAGAGGGAGAGAGAGAGAGAGATGGCAGCAGAAACGCAACCTTTTAAGGCTGCATACCCAGCAGCCCAGTGCCTGAGGTGGACTCACAAATAGCTCATACACACATGCAGACAGATGCGAACACAAACACCCACACACAGGCTCACACATCCACAAGCACACCAAACGCCCGTGTGATTGCACAAGGTGAACCGTCTCTTTTTCCCTCCTTTTCTTTGATGTGAGAGTGTAGTAGAGGCTCGACCATCCCTGGCTGTAGATGAGTATCTCAGAGGGATGATGAACACTGTCTGCCATTTTCATTTTTCATTTATCTCTTTTTCTCTTTTATTACAGCCCTCTAGTGAAGGGGCAATCACGTAAACCAATGTTTCTAGAAGGATCCAATCTTTGGTTGGAGACAAATCAAAAGGAATGGCAGCAGCCTTCTTGTACTTCCAAATCCAGTGGGCACGAGCACAGCTTTTTGTAACTGGAAGTCTATTAGTAATCTGCCTCAGAGCAGAGCAAGTTGAAGGAAGCCATCTTTTTATCATGTCCACATCAAAGAGCATATTCTCTTTTTTAATGGAACATTATGAACTTCTATTTGGGTATGAAATACAGAATAAAACCCTTTCTGTCCTCAGTTCAGCGCGGATGGCACAAACATGTGTTCAGCTATAGGGCAGCTAGAAGGACAATCATAAAGTACCATGTGTAGGACAGCCATAATAGAAAATGATGGCCTTGCTGCCGCTCTGTGCAGTCCCACGCACACACACTCCTCTGGATGAGCCATATGCCAGGTAGCACTAAAACCATCCTCACCTAACTACCCCGCAGAAGCAGATGAATGTTAAACCATTTTAACTGCAGCAAAAGCCACAAAATGGCTGTCAGCAAAAACACCTCCCCTTCTCCCCAACTGTCTTCCTCGTTCCCCTCACCGCACCCCCCCCCCCCAACCTCTGTTCTCTCCCCTCTTCCCTGTGCTACCGCTTTCCTATTCCCTCCATCTCCTACCTTTCCCACCCTCCCTCCTTCTTTCTGTTTGCTGTGCCAAAAGGTGCTCCAGTGCTGATATTCTGTTAAGAGAACCTGCCAACAGTTAGATTTGTCCTTGGATCCCGTTCACATTCCCTCCTCCCCTTCTCTGTGATCCTATTTCGACCCGAGGTATCCAGCTCAGAAGGGGATACACCTAATCGATTTCTCATGCTTTAATTTAAAGGTGGCATGGGCATCTCATTACCTAAGAGGGGTTTTAATAGCCTGCTTCATACTTTTACGCCACAAAAACGCTGCCAGAGTTTCAACTCCCCCAAACCTGTTAACAAGACAAGATCGATGGTTCCATCCGAGTCTGAATCACCTCTATTATCCACCCTTCAACCCCATTTCTTTCCACCTAGTCACTCACTTCTCTTACAATTGCCTTTCTTCTCGTTCCCTTGTTCTTCTTTTTTATGCAGTGCCCATTTCCACACCTTCATTCCCACACATCCTAGAGACCTGACCATTTTTCCACACTTTCCCTGACTCATTCAGGCTCCTCTATTTATCTTCTGGTGCTGTGGCGGTGACTGAGGTTTCTGGGGGCTGCTGATAACAGCGGCGTACTGCCATTCACATTCAGCCCTCACCTTCCGCCACATAGCCAAAGCATGGCCATCACTTTTGGCCATACTGTTGCGGACACATCAGTGAAACTGATTGGCTATTGATAAATGCAAACAGTGGTGAAGCGCTGATTTCCACCAAACCCACTACATGCAATGTGGAAGCCACATTTGTATGTATGATGGCATCGCTGTACTGATGCTACGGCTGCATGTGTCTATTTTGTGCTGCAAATGAAAAATAAAACAGAACGGGGGCAAAAGTGAGAAAATAAGCACACTCCTCGCAAACTGGATGCTTCAACTTGCAATTTAAACAGCACTTAGAATCATTGATCTGACATTTGCGCGTCTCCAGCCTCTGTAACTCGACCAGAACAAGTGAAAAACCACATCCAACCAAAACCCAATCTTAAATTCCACAAGATATAGTGTAAATGTGACATTACTCATGACAGACAGAAAGAGAAACAATCATCTGCTTGCTGCATGTTATAGACTGTGAAGCTATGTGATGGACTATCAATGTCAAAGAAGATGCAGGAGGTCCACCCCAATAGAAAAGCATTTGAACTGAGAGCATGGACAGCAGTGGCTGAGCTGGTCCTTGATCAGTGTGTAGTGGACACATACATCCCATTGTCATAGTTAGCTGTTTTATCTTACTGCCACCTAATTACCAAGGTATTACATGGTAATAATGAACGGAGACTGAGTGGCACAGAATTGTTTGGGGTGGTCTGTGTGTACGTGCGAGAATGTGCACGTGTGCGTGTGTTTGGTCTAAATGGTTGGCATGCGATGTGACTACAAGCAATTTCACATATTTTACGTCAACTAAAGAATACAAACGTCACAGACGTAATATGAAAGACTACACAGGATAATGTGGCATGTTAAAGGCAAACTCAAAAAGCAGACACACACACAGCAGCTAATAACATCAGTAAAAACATCAACACGTTTGCAGCAGAGGTGTGTTCAGGTGTAGACTGTGGCCAGTCAATCGGGGCTACTTACCCATGTCTAATGTTGTCACACACTCGGCTCTAACGTGTAAATATTTTATCAAGATCATTTACAATCCATTTAGACACATTTTACACCGGCGACGGATGGGATGACAGCCTCCTGGGGAGCTGTCAAGCGGTGCCAGAATAAATGTATATATTTTTTGACAGAAAACCCCGAGGAAAATGGCGTCAACAGTGCTTTGGAAAGGGGGGAAAAAACGCGAAAATAGGATTTGCAGCCGATCTGATGACAGAAGCAAGGTAGCCCGCACAGGGAGAAAAAAAAATCCAATCGGAAACTTGGCGCTTCTGTCCAATTCCTCACAGAAATCAGATCTTCGGAGGCTGTTGCGGATTGGCTCGTGTGGTGGGGAGCCGCGGCGGTGCTGAGTGCGTCTCAGGTGCCCTGCAGGTTCGCTGGTCACTCGGGGAGCTGCACGGCGCCGAGATCCCTCGCAAATCCGCTACTCGGTTGGTAAGGGGAGGAGGGAGGAGTAGGACTACTGCTGCAGTCAAAACAAGCCCGCATCCGACTACAAGCGCAAATCCAGCGGGAAAATGTCAGCGACAAGAGCGCGCTTTGAGCCGTCGGCACGGGAGACGGGAGAGCCGAGACGGGAAACCGTGCTTTAGGTCGCTTTTCCTCGCCGGTTGCACTGGATCAGGGTTTTCCCTCCCTCTCTCTCTCTCTCTCTCTCTCTCTCTCTCTGTGTCTCTCTCTCTGCTTTTCCGATCGGTGAATGTCAGGTCCCGGAGCCCGGTGTCTGGTAATGATCTCACCCAGCAGACTGAAAGCTCTGGCCGAGCGGAGCAGAGCAGAGGAGGAGCGACATCGCCTCCACCTGGCAGCACGCGCGCTTACCGCGTCTCCTTCCGCAACCTTCCCATAATTCCCATGGCCTTCTCCTGTGGGACTGTGCGAGAAAGCAACATCTGGCGAAAAGGCTAGTTGTTTTGACTGAGTCACTGCTGTAAGGACACATTTATGGGTTGGGGTGGGGGGGGGGGGGGGGGGGGGGGGGGGGGGGGGGGGGGGGGGGGGGGGGGGGGGGGGGGGGG
>JAVQJD010069038.1:0-16971 GCA_036023655.1 Nannoperca australis
GTGTGTATATATATATATATATATGTGTGTGTATGTGTGTGTATATATATATAAAAAATCAGAATCTCATTAAATTTTCTGTCCAATCAAACAGAAATAAAAGTGAGATAAAACACACAAAAATATATTGCATCGTCATTATTTAAATAACATTTAACAGTAATTTTCCTATAGCATGATGACAGTTGTGATGTTGGCGGTGCTTAAATTCAAATATCAATCAATAATTCAGGACGTAGGACCGATTGGTGTTAAAGTAGAGATGCCCTCTGGTGTCCCAGTGTGTCTTCATCTTCCCTCCTCTGCGGAGAGATTGCGTGTCTCGCCTGCTGCAGAGGGATCTGTCAAGGTACACAGATTTAAACCGGAGAGAACCGGATATCAGGTGATAATCCATTCCCTTCAAAATTAAAAAATCAAAGGAATACTTAGAAAACCAGAAACAAATGTCTATTAATGTGCACTGTCCCTGTAAACTTTAAACTGTATACATAAAACTAATCTGCATGCAACTGATTATATTAATTTAGCATGTAATCTAGTTTTTGTGACCTAGCCTGATAGCTAGTTTAAGACAAGTCAGTCATTTCTATTTTTAGCTCACAAAACATTGATTCTAACAATACTTGTTATTTTTATTACTAGACATTTGATCTCATCACAGTACCCCCAAAAAATACATCTGATAGAAACAGTTAAATTCTTATCTCAAAAAACAAAAAAAACCACAAAAAAAAACAATTTAGCTGATAACTTTGTCTCGGAGTTTCAGATGTCTAATTTTTCGTAAACAGGAAAACGATCTAACTGAGCATGCGCAAAGTGAGTGTAATCACTCTAGTTCGTTTTTGATTGGAGGAATTCAAGGTGTTACACCTGTCCCTGGTCAGCCTAACATGTATTTATAAAAAGAAAAAAAAGAAAGTGTGATTGATATTATTAAATATAAACATTTTAAGTGCAATTACAAGCTACTGAATAAAAACAAAACTACAAAGCAGATACTTTGATTAAAAATGTATGTGTTCCAGTAATGGAGCGCACCCCTGGGTTATTTCAAGACTAAAATTGAAAGTGGAAGCGCTTATCACATTGAGACAAAAACTAAAACTATAAAAATTGAATTATACATAAGTTAAGTATTTTATATTTTTACTCACTTAACGTTTTGTAGGCAGGGCTTTTATACACGGTGGTATTGATAGTAAAATATCTGAGTACCTCTTCCTCCTCTGGTCATAATATGTTGTTATTTCGAGAATTAAATATGTAATAAATAAAAAATACAATTGTTGCTATTTTCCAAATAAAGAAGATGGCGTTTCTTTTTAATAAACTCTACATCGGTAAAGAAGAAACACAATAAACCACTCCGTGCTCTTATTTTGAAAAGTCTCACCGGAAACGCCCCTCCTTGTCTTGCCGCCAGCTTGACGCTCCGCGCTGCAGCGTTTGCGGTCGTAAAGACGGAGAGGACTCACGGCTCCGGTTCGTGCGTCCTCAAATGCCACGGGACACCGACAGCGGCCTCGGACCGGACGGACGGACAGCGGGACCGCGACGCACGGAAATCACCGGGAACATGGCGGCGGGAGCGACGACAACTTGCTCGGTAACGAAGCGACGATAAATCTGAGAAACTGCGTGCGGCTGCAAACGGAGGAGCATCACATAACACAGGTCAACTAATATTAGCGTAACACCTTAGCTAAGCTAAAGCTACATAGATAGATGGAGATAGGTTCAAATAATCTACATGTGTATCTGTATATCGATCTGTCGATATCTATCTCGGGTAGCTATCAGCTCTCGTATTGATCCGGTGGTGACTTGCAGGCTCTCTGATGGTGGCCTGCCTTTAATTTAGCTGTGGTATCTTACTCAGCGTAGTCTACTCTTTAACCAGGCTGCAACTCTAAATATATAAATATGTTTAATGTAAATCACTCTATTCCATATTATGATATAAAATATCAAAACGTTTTGTTTCCTTAAATAGCTTTTCCTGCTTTTTCTTTCCTCTCTGCTAATTCTGTTCTAATAATCATTTCTTGTCTGCAGGTCAGTTCAGTTTTTAAAAATGTGTTTGTCCCACAAGAGGAAATAAAAAAACAGTAAACACAATAAAATCATATTAAGACTGGACGACACGTGATAAAAGAAAGGAAAAACTGCTGGAAGCAGTGGATCACATGTTTTAATTTCTGGAAGCTGAAGGTCAAGAAACTAGTTTTGGTTTTAGAAAAGCTGATTTAAGTAAGCTAACCTGTTTCTGTTGGTTTGAGAGTCACAATGAATTTATTGATTGATTTGGCATTGAGGAGCTACATAAGAACCAGGAGGAGGTTTCTTGCTAAGCAGGTTGTTGTGTTGCATAATGGTAAAAAACACCAAGTGAAGAGCTGCACATGAAGGGCAAACGTGTACTTAAACAACAACTAACAGCAGTCAACATCAGTGAGGAAGGATCCTGCTCACGTTCACAGAACAGAGAAAGAAGAACTAGAGATGTGTGAATGCTGAAGAGCTGACGCCAAGATGAAAAGCTGGCTTGAATAGATGAATAATACTGAAATATATGAATGATGTGCAACATTATGTTCTAAGGTTATTTGAATGGCCTGAAATGCTGAATAAGACTGAAAATGTATGAATTATGTGGAATATTTTAATATTTGTTAAAAGCTTGTGTTAAACTGAATGGCTTGAAATCTTAAATAACACTGAAAAGGAATGAAGGATATGAATAATACTGAAATATATGAATGATCAATCAGAATACTTTATTGATCCCTGAAGGGAAACTGCTTTTTGTACAGTTGCATCATGTGCTTCCCCCAGTCCAGTCTATTATCATGTGGACACTCAGGTACTTGTAGTCCTCCACAATGTCCACAGACCCCCTGGATGGAGACAGGGGTTACCTGCCCCTTGTGTGTGTGTGTGTGTGTGTGTGTGTGTCTGTCGGTCAAAACATAAAGATTTACGTTAACGTAACGCGTCAAACTGGACGTGCAGACGTTAACGTGATGTCGTGTCCATCAAACACGTCACCACGTGCAGCATTTTGGCCGTCGCCATCTTGGTTTGGCCATATTGTAGGTTATTAATATAGTTTTTTAATTTGGGGGATCTGAGAACCCAGAGACACTAAACACCGGCGCTCCTGGCTACGTGTTACTACAACTGAACACCTTTGTCCTGATTGACAGGTCGACGTGGAAGTGACTTGTCAATCACATGGTAGCCGCCCTCTAAAACACAGAGTTCACTCAAAATTCACATCTAAGAGCATTTTTAAGTCGCAATAAACTTGATAAGTAGCTTTTATTAGTAGAAGGGAAGGTTTTAGGTCCAAAATTTCTTTTTTTGCTGTTTTGATAAGTGTGTGTGCACAGGATGTCACGCAGGAAGCTGACTGTGTGTTAATTTCTGTCCACAGAGGCTATGATGGGAAACCTGAAAGCAAAAAGTTGTTTCTAAGCAACAACCGCAGCAGCAACAACCCCAGCGGGCTGGAGCCACTCACACCATGGGCTACAAGGTAACGGCACTGAACCGGACCTCACTCAGTGTGTAAGATAACAATCGTTCTGTCGTTTGTTTTAAAACTCAGCTGGCTCTGGCATCCAAAGTGTGTGTTTTAGTGAGTGCAGATGACTCCAGACTGCTCACCGCTCCAGCAGTAGTAACAGTTTCTGTAGGTGTCGTGATTCATCCCTTTGCACTGATGCATCCACAGCACTATGGATTATGCAGATATGTAACTACGACGCATCTGATGAAAGAAATCCTTCAAAGCAAGAAGGAAATGTAGTTTCTACAAGCTGATCCTATCTAAATCTATAAAGCTGGAGACAGACGTGTATTCTCTAATTACAGACCCGTTTCTCAAAGAATGTTTTTATAAATGAATATAAGTAATTAAAGCTTTATTTAATAGCACTTTTTAAAAGATGTAGTTACAAAGTGCTTCACACACATAGAACAAAGGAAGAGTAAACTACGAAGAAATCTGCCTTATGAGTAATCAGCAGGATCCTTTATTTATTCAGAATTTTACAGGAAGTAAATGGAGGGATGCAAGATCATGGGTAACACAAAATATAATGTACCGTGTGAACAGCAACATGAAAGATATCAGCTGGAAATAGTGAATATGAAGAATTCTCCTGGATCTCCAACAACGCATTTGATACTAGTGATCGTGGTTTTACTGCTGAAGAAGTTAGATTACATCTCCTGCAGAAAAGTTATCAATACGCTCAAATCAATAACTCAAACTCACACTTATTGAAGCTCACTTGTGGAGTTCCCCAAGGCTCAGTGTTAGGCCCACATATACAGCTCAAACAAGATCACGCTTGTCCACAACCGTTGGACAGATTGGCATTAAATTTGGTACAGATATTCATGTTCCTCAGAGGATGAATCTTAATGACTTTGGTGATCCTCTTTACATTTCCTCTAGCGCCACCATCAGGTCAACATTTTAATCAGTCCAACACTTTGGATTTTCACGAAAAACCTGCAGCACTAATGCCATTCCCATCAGCCTTAGCAGCTAAAAATGCTAAACTAAGATGGCGAACATTATTTCTTTTTAAAACAAAGTGTAGACACATTTGTAGTCACACTCTCCCCCAACAGTGTGTTGTCCCAGTCATCATGTCGCTGCTTAACAAGAGCAGAAAGAAGAGCTGTGTTGTGGTTTGGTGTTGTTTTGAGAAAGAGAAAGAAACCAGTGGTCTGTGTTGTACATCAGAACATCTGGTTGTTTTTTGTTTAACGCTACACACCAGCTGTAGTGTCGTACAGAAATACATGGATGGCACTAAGCATGCTGGGAAAATAACTTGCTGAAGAGTTTACTGGTGCCGGGTCCCTTCAGGATCTTCTATGATTAAACCTCCTGTACTGATTTAAGCCGTGTCGTGTCGACACAAAGGGACGACTTGAGCATCATTCCCAAACGATTTCCTCTGTTTCTAGTCTCATAGTCACACCAGAAATATATTTATATATAAATATATTCATATATATTGAATTATATAACAAGTTAACAAGTGAATCCAACACTTGGCTGTCATTTAATTAGTTAGTTAGAGCTAATATTAGATTTATATTAGATTATTCAGGGGAGCTGCCAGTGATGGAGGTTTGTCTTTGCAGCCATTTTGTGCCAATAATCTCCAGATTATCTCCCACTCGGGTGTTGATGTAAGCAGTTTCTCCCCGTTGGCTGCTTGTAATTGATGTTTGTTCTATAGTTGTAGTGCAGTGTATTATACTTTACATCTAACACACATTCTACTAGTCTTTCATGAGGGTCAGTTTTTTAAAAGCATTGTCTAAATGTTTGCAGCTTGATCAATGCGGAATAAATTCTCATTCATGATTGATGATTTTCTGTCCAGTCGTGCAGCTGGATGTTGTTTAAATGTGACTCTGCAGCTGACACACACACACACACACACACACACACACACACACAGACAGAGGTGTGTTTATAATGCATGGGTGACATAAACTACTCAGGATTAAAAGGTGTGTGTGTGGGGGGGGGGGGATTTAGGGCGACATCTTTAAGCAGATATCGGGCGACGCCACCATCTGTCTGAGGCTCTGCAGTGATGAAGCTGATTCATTCATTCATTCATTCATTCAGGCGTCTCGTCCTCCGGCAGCCATGTTGGTCCCCAGCTGCGGCTTTAATCAATATATTTATAAAACAATGTATTGAATCGTAATGTGTGTAATATTCTGTTACTGTGTTAGTCTGTTGTTTTATTTTGAAAGTCTCGTCTCTTTGCTTCTTTTAATTTCATCCCCAGTAAATCCTCGATCGTCACAGTGACTTTCAGCTCTCTGTTTATCTGAGGCTGCAAACAGCAGCAGGCGACTCTGTTAAAGACCAGCGGGTGAATATCGAGTCACATTCAGCAGCTGCAGAAACAGGGGGGGGGGGGAGACAGCTCTTTCCTTCAATTGAAGCGAAGTGGAAACAGCTGTTTCCCCCAAAACCCTGAAGTCTTTTCCGTCACTTTGTTTGATTGCAGACGCTTCATTCACACTGAGCCGGACTCGATTCATCGACGGGGAAAAGCTGCTGAAATCTTCTCACAATGTATTTTATAGAGTTTTTCTATTTCAGATTCTTAATAAATTCACTTTCCAGCGTCACAGACTTTGTATCTGTGACGCTTTGGGGTTTTTCTCCTTTTCTTATCGCTTACGTTTGAAGAGAGTTTAGTAAGTTATGACGGGAATCGTCCATGATACAAAAGACATTATTAATCTAAAGCTGAAACAATTCTTTTGGATTAAATTAGAAATATAATCGTATCATTTTGATTGATTCAAATTTGAAGTGGTTTCTGCAGATTTAAATAAACAGCTGCTGGATCGATTGTTCAGACGTTCGTGGTCACGAGAAGATGAATCCCAGTTTCTTCTGGTATCTGTTGCCACCATCAGGGCAAATGTGACGTGTCCAATATTTACATTTATGACCAAATACCTCGTGGTAGCATGCTAACACGCTAAACTAACATGGTGAACATGCTAACTGAACATGTTAGCATGCTGACGTTAGCATTTAGCCTCACAGAGCTGCTAGCATGGCTCATGTCAAACCCTCCTGTTGATTTTCCAACTGAAGCAGTGATTGTTTGTTTCTATTTTACGTTTTTTTTTGTTGGATCATCCAGTGAGCGTCTTTCCTCAGTTTATTCAGACGAGTGCAGCGGCAGCACAGTGTGGCGCTGCACGTGAAGCTGTGGCGGCGTGTGCGTCTGGTCCGCAGGGTCTGATGTGACCACAGTGTGGCGCAGCAGGCGACACCTGGTGGGACGTGCAGTACTGAACATCGGGTTGGGAATCAAACCCCCGGCGAAGCTGCTTCTCCAGCTCCTCCTGGGGCGTCCCGAGGCCAGATGGGGTGTAAAACCCCGTCAGCTCTCCCAGGTGATCACACCTCCACTGGGAGGCGTGTCGTCAGAGGGTCTCCCAAGGTTGCATATCTGCCAGTAGCACCTGGGGCACCATTAAAATGCAGCATTAGCACGTAGCAGCTCCTGTTTGCAGCGAACTGATGGAAACCTTTGTGGGACAAAGTGCTCCTCTCTGTCTCTCTCTCTCTCTGTCTCTCTCTCGTCCCACTTTCCCTCCTCTTTTTTCCATTTGGCCTCTCCTCTGATGAATCAAGCCATCTTCCTCCTCCTCGCTGCTCTTTCTCCCTGACTTGAGCCTTGGCCCGGGGCAGCGAGGGCCTCACTCCTTCACTCGCTGTAATGAGAAAACATGTTGGTTTCATCCGGTGTTTGGTTGAAGTAGCTGTCATTAAAATGTTGGTTCTAAGTTATAATCTAAATATATTTAACTACATTTATCTATCCAGGCGATGGATTATGTCACGGAAATGATCATAATTTCCTAAATTAATCTCTAATTGGACGATAAACACAGGAATTAATAAAATATTTTACAAATGAATAAACCACCAGGGGGCTTCTATAAATCTGTCTCCAGCTGTGACAGTAAAATGCATCAGGATGAACCGTGTGATAATGTCCAGTAGACTGAGATGTCAGTGTGCGTCCTCTGCAGATCCCCGGGGCGGCGATGGACAGAGTCAGCCTGCTGTGGCGTCTGAGGCGGCGTGCTCGCCGTGGAGTCCTCTGCATGGCCTTCTTCTGCATCTCCATGGCTCTGCTCTACGCCATCTGTGCTGAGAACAGCGTCCCCGTGACCGACGCCATCTTCGGGGTCCGAGCGCGAACCCGGGCTCAGCCTCGCACTCACTCCGTCATCAAGGTCTGTTGCCCCCCCTTCACGTGTCCTCCTGCACAAAGTCAGTCTTTTAAGAAGCTTATTGTCATTAACCCTTTGAACTCTGCAATAGAAACAGTCCACCAGTGCCTACATTGGTGTTTGTGCTTCTTGTGAGGTCATTTCAAATGTTTCATATCCCCGAAATCTGCAGCTAAAAGGTTCTGTACGTCATAATGATTGATTAAAGTATTGAAATTGTGTCTTACATTAAAAAAATCTCAAAAATCTGATGTTTTTATCCCATTTTACTGAATAAAAACACAAAACATATTGATCCAAAACTTTTCTGAATGATGAAACATGAACAAAACATTTCTTAACACTAGAAGTTATTTGAACTCTGTACATCTCTTAGTTTTCAGACGTTCATTATCTTGAGACATTTCTCAACTGCAGTAGAAATATTTCCCAATTATCTTTAAATGCTTCAAATCCCTAAAATCAGCACAACCTCAGCTAAAAGTCTGTAAGTGAATAAACCATTATGGAAACTGTCATGAATTAAAATCCACGGCGTTGTCACAACGATGCAGGTAGACGATGCAGGTAGGAGTCACTTCCGTACTTACAGGGCTTCTCGTTGTCCCTCGGACTCCCACCAGGTGCTCAGGGGCGGAGCCAAGCCCGTGTACATCGACCCGCAGAAGCTCCCAGGTGTCGTCCCGGGTGACCCTCATCGTCCAATCCCTGTCCTCTCCTCTCCAAACCACACCCACGAGGCCGGGGAGTCCGCGCTGAAGCGAAAGCCGAGAGATCGGGAGTCCGCCGGGTTCTTCTCTCGCCTGCTGCCGCGCCCCTTCACGCGTGCGCTGGAGACCCTGTTTGGAGGCCGGCGGAGGGGGGAGCTGAGCGGCAAGGGAGGGGACGCAGAGTTCTTTGGACCTCACGGGCTTTTGGGGGAGGTGTGGGACGACGAGATGTCCAGTAACATGCTGGGAAACAGACTGAGGAAGGTGGTGCAGAATTATCAGGTGAGTTTGTTGCTCGGTGGAGTCATAAACAGAAGTTTATACTTCACGAGTCTGGCTTTTTATCTGAATTCTGAGATTATTTTCAGAACAAATCGTTTCTTTCTGTCAGGCGATGAATAAGTACGGGGTGGAGTTCTCCGGCCCCGGCGGGGTCTCCAGCCGGCCCAAGCTGAGCGGCCCCAAGCTTCTCTGCCAGCTGAAGGACAAGGTACAGGTCACGACTCTGACCTCTGACCTCCAGCCCTTCTCGTCACTGCCCTGGGCCGCCCAGCTGCCGCCGACGCAGCTGACCTCCGACCTCGGGCCGTACAGGAGCTGCGCTGTGGTGTCGTCAGCAGGGTCGCTCCGCTACTCCGGACTTGGCAAAGAGATAGGTGAGAGATTATTACATTTTACATGTGGGTAAACAATGCACGACTCCATGAATCGGCATTAAAGGTTCATTGTCTCAAGTGACCTTTTCAGTTTTTATTTAACTCCTAAATGCTGCATCATGTTTCAGATATCGACAAGTTAAAATCTCTTTTTTCGTTCTGATTCAATCCTACTTCAGCCGGAGCCTCTGCAGCTCTTTTTCTACTTGTACTTTCGTCTTCCTGTTTAATTAATCACAGGCTATTTGCAGACATAGAAAACAAAACCGTGTCGCATGAGCAACTCAGAAAATGTCACTTCTTCAATTCAATTACAGACTCTCATGATGCCGTGCTGCGCTTCAACGCCGCGCCCACCACCGGCTACGAGAAGGACGTCGGTTATAAAACCACCGTCCGCCTCATCAACTCGCAGGTGAACGTACGGATACGCAGGTCACGTTCAGACGAGTGAAACCAAACCAGAGAGAAACCTCACGTCTCGTTGTTAAAACAGCTTCAGGAAATATTTCTCACGGAGGTTTTTCTCTTCACAGCTAAATGATGCTGAAGAGTTCAAGAGATAAATATTCAAAACCAAGGTCCAAGGTCACGCAGTTTGTTTCTCACGATCAATGAGAGAAACCGTTTATTTAACGCAGAAAATGAAGTTACAGGCAGGTGATGCAGAGTACCAGAAACAAAAAGCTCCAGGGAAACACAGACACGGAGATCAGGAAGGAAGAACTGCCCAAGAACAAAGAAAAGGGTGTGAACAGAGAAGTGAAACGAGGAAACAGAAACAGGTGAGCAGCAAGACACAAGTGAGATAATCAAGGACAGACGAGAGCAGGAACGGAACAGAACAGAGCTTCTCGTGGGGTCAACCGTGACAAGTTCTGCTGGTTTTAATTTGGCTTTTTACAGTTTGTGGTTTTAAAACTGTACAAATGTTCTGTTTCTGGTCTGAGACTTAATGTCACACATGCGCTCGGGTCGTCCCTGAAAGTGTGAGATTTGCGTTCAGTAAAAAGAACAGATGGAAACGTTTCGACCCGTCGGGGCTGAATGGGAGTTTTAATGAGCTGCTTTTCTGCTCTTCATAGAAACATTAGAGTTTCTTACTGGAAACATTAACAATGATGTAATGAGATGTGCGTCTGCATCTCACGGAGGTGATGCATTTGTTTTTAAATGAATGTTTGCATGTCTTTACAGGTGATGGCGTCTGATGACCACCGTTTCCTGTCCAGCTCTCTGTACAGCTCAGGTGCTCTGGTGGCCTGGGACCCCGCCCCCTTCTCTGCTGACCTCACTCAGGTGACGCTCGCAGGAAACAAGCTGAAGGGTTTCTGATCGCCGTGGATCAGCTTTGTGTTGATGATTATAGCAGTAAACACAGGAAGAAGAGGATAAGTGGCATCGTTAGCATTATTCCAAGGTGGTTAGCCCCAGAGCTAACGTAGTCAAAGTGGATACACAGCCTGAATGACCTACTTCACCTGTAATTCCAATGGTGATAATTAGACAGTTATAAACAGTAACACTGTTTGTTTGCTATTAAATCTGAGACATGAATACTTCTGTCCTGTCAGGTACATCTTTACATCCCGTGTGCTAAACATTTCACATCACCACATTTTAAATAAGAGCAACACACAAACACATGAGAGCATTCAGAATAAAGTTATTATCAACTATCGCTGCATCTCTCTGATACTGAATTAAACCTACAAACGTGATGGTTCTCACGCCCCCCCCCACAGTGGTACAACAGGACAGACTACCCCATCTTCACCCAGTACCAGAGATACAGGAGGCTTCACCCGATGCAGCCCTTCTACATCCTGCACCCTCGCTTTGAGTGGCAGGTCTGGCAACGAATACAAGACAACATGGCGGAGCACATCCAGAAGAACCCGCCCTCCTCCGGCCTGCTCGGTATGTGAAACTCTCACCACTTCATCCCACGTGGAAATGTAAAATGTGACGCACGTGGGCCCAAATCAAGAGAGGTGTTGTCTCCAAGACGACATATTGTTATCACATTCATTCTCTGCATATATGAAGATATACGTTTATCACATAAAAATGTGTTTGTGCACAGACATTAAAAACATCAATACGATGATTTTTTATATGTTGCAACCATATGTGAATGTATACAGGTTAATTAAAATGTATTATAAATACATAAACATACATACTTGTATGGTCTAGACATATATGTCAATAGATGTGTCCTATAATTTATACATGTTGCGCGCACACACACACACACACACATAAAAAGATGATGTTACAGATAATCCTTTAATTTCATATATTTCACCTTATTTAATCGTTTTGACGTGTGAAGCCTCTTCCAGACTTTATCTTGAAGCCTCCTCTCCGTTGTCTCCTGCCCAGGCACCGTCCTGATGATGTCTCTGTGCGAGGTGGTGCACGTTTACGAGTTCCTGCCGTCCCGGAGGAAGACGGAGCTCTGCCATTACTACCAGCGTTTCTTCGACGCCGCCTGCACGCTGGGCGCCTACCACCCTCTGCTGTACGAGAAGAACCTGGTGAAGAGGATGAACCAAGGGTCCGACCGCGACATCTACACCCACGGACGCGTCACGCTGCCCGGGTTCAGCAAGCTGAACTGCACCCAGGCTGCCGGAGGTGGAGCCAACCACTGAGTGCAAAATACAGAAGCAGTGAAGAAAAGCACACACACACACACACACACACACACCGATCCTGCATGAAGACACGTAACGATGAGGACCGACGCATGAAAACTTCATACTCACTGCCGAAGCTGATGGACCGCTGTGCCACTCGCTATAAATAGTACATGTTGTTGTTATAGGCTGTAAACACACATTTCTTTGTCATATCACACACACACACACACACACACGCTGATGGATGTGCCTGCTGTTTACATACACATATCCTAATGAGGACGTTCCACTGATAATCTTCATCCCCGGACTCCTTCGAGGACCAAACTGCTGCCTCCTGAGGTTTTAGCCAGTTCTCAGATGTGTTCACGTCACAGGAACATACATCAAGTGTTTCCAAACCAAAGTCCTAAACTGACCCCGAATGGACCTCATGAATCAAAGAAGTCCTCACAGAAACTAAAGTACATCACAGACGTGTGCATCCTCTCACGCTTTCCCTCCGATCTTTGGCTTTTATTTTGAAATGAATTACAGAGCTGTTGATTTGGCCGCAGTTTTACTTTTAGCTTTATATCAAGATGCTCGACTGTCCCCGACAGGAGCTGTGGAGTCATTTAGTTTTCAGCCTGACTGCCGAATACATCACCGATCGCACCGAGGACCAATCTGATTCAGTAACGTTTACTCAGCTCACTTTGATTTTAGCTGTTTACGAGTCCACAGGGACTTACAATCAGTCAGTCTCAATGAATGTGTGTGGAGAAAAAACAGAAACATACAATACAGCCAGTTCTCTTTGGTTTCAGACGTCTTTCACGTGGCTTGGACATTTTTACTGCCCTATTTTCAGGGCTTTTTCCCCAAGTCTCCTCCAAATGTGATGGTATTTGTTCTCAGACTGACGGGAGAAGGGGAAGTTTACTTCCTACGATTGGCTGTGTTGAGAGTGTGCGCCACATTAAGCGGGTTAAACTCTCTTTCTCTCCACTTCAGCCCTTCGTTAGTGGATACATCCCATAATAAAATAGTTTGTAACTAAACTGGCATCTGCACATGTTCAAAAGTGTTAACTATAACTGACAGAAGACTTAAATCTTCTAAAGTAAAAGTTTAGCTGCATTACATCTCAGTACAGGTGAGCAGGAGTATCTGTGCCACCTGCTCAGCTGAGTTAAAAGAGGACAGAGAAGAAGACGAAGGTTGTTCAAGGTGTTTCATCTTGGAAACGCAAGTAGTGTTTGTGTGAAAACAGCGTTTCCAAGATTGGATGAGAGTGAACGTGCACACAGTCTGAGAGCAAACAGGAAGTAAACATCCTCAAAATGAGTAGAGAGAGAGACTGTAGAGAAAAGTCACAATCCAACATACAACAGCTGATGAATGTCTCCACATGGGACACACACACACACACACACACACACACACACACACACACACACACACACACACACTCGACTCTTAACCTCTCACCTTATCTTAACAGTAATCCAACAATCCAGTAAAAACCCACAAGTTAAACAGACTAACACATTTCGTACCTCGTCCATAACAACCTGTTCCCAATAATCTTTTTACGGTTAATCTATAGTGTATATAAGATATCCGTCGGTCTTCAGTGTGTTTCTGCGACTCAGCTTTGTGAAGCAGATCAGAGTTTTACGTCTCCAAAACATTTGTATGATTTCAGGCAGCTGCTTGCTAACGCGGTTAAAGCTAATAGCATGAAGCTAACATACATCAGACCTCAGATACCAACAGCAGTCTGAGAGATAGAGTCTCCCCTCAGAACAAGCTTTATCAATTCCTGGATGCCGATTGGATCGTTTTTATGCTATTTGATCCCATAGACACTCAGTTGAGCCTAATATTGCTGTTTGACACAACGTCAGTTTTACACCAAATACATAAAAGCATTTATTAGTTTCTGACTGGAAAAAAACTGTACAATTTACAACTTTTAGGCGATTCTGTGTGATCTTTTGATAACTAATGTAAAATAATTTCACTTCCACTCTCACACTGGTCGTATAAACCTGTTGATCTTGCTCATAAATTGATGAGGAAGAGAGCTGATTCGCACATGTGCTTTTCACACATACACGTTCATCTTCTCTGTTCAAATGTTCAAACTGTGTTTCTGAAAAGATCTTTCAGGAACTAAAACTCCAGTCCGCTCGCACATCTGCATCGCCGTCGTATTTTTTGTAAAGAACAGCCTCAAGGGTGTTAAAGACTTTTATTCCATTATTAACGACGCATGTGCACCATCTGTAGATGTTTTCTCCCAAGTCGTGTAGCAACAGGAGAAAGCAGGATCACGCTACGTCGGCGTGTCACACATTGTTTTCTTCACTGAACATAAAAACCACTGATGTCTAACGTGCACATTGTTTTCAGCAGCATCTCGTGTGATCCAGCTGATTTGCATGCAAACAAAGACAATGATTCCTCGGAGGAAGCCAGAAACACAAACCTTATTGGTTTGAAATGAGGTCTCGGGACGAGGTTTCTGTCTCCAGTAACATTTTTCTGTCAAATGAACGCTGAACTAGGGGGTGCCATCGTGAAACCAGAACAAATGTAACAGAAATCTCCCTTGTGTTGTTTATTTTTCTCATAGGAAACGTGGTTTAGAGAGCAGATATGTAGCTGTGGCACACGAGTGAAATGTGTCAAGAACTATTGGATGCCATGAAAACTGGTACAAACAATCATGCTCCCCTGTGGATGAATTGTAATAATGTTGTTGATCCTCTGACTTTTCATCTGTTGCCAACACTTTGATTTATGAGCAAATACCTGCAAAACTAATGACATTCCCATCAGCCTCTAGCTGATCTAGTCTTTAGCAAATGTTAGCATGCTAACACGCTAAATTGAGATGGTAAACAATTGTACCTGTTTGACATCAGCATGTTAGCGTTGTCATTGTGCGCATGTTAGCATGCTGATGTTAGCATTTAGCTCAAAGCACGACTGAAGACTTGTTCAGACACCCAGAAATAATTAAAAGAAAAGTGTATTGTCTTTTTTGTTGTTGCTGTTGTCATTGAACCCGATGTGAACAATCGACGTACACAATGCACAAAGGACAGCAGGCGGCGGCGTCAACAACAGGATGTTTCTGAACGACTGAAGCTGAAAGAATCGAAGCTCGTCGGTCTCCAAGAAACATGTCCTGTTGTTTTAGATAATAATTCAGTTTCCTGTTTTTACCAGAGCGTCATTGTTTATTCAGGAGGTAAAAACACTTGAATAATTGATGTCATTGCAAACTTCCTATGCAGTTGCACTCTTGTCTCGTCTCTTATGTTTTGATGCACTTTTTCATCTGCTTCGCCTTCACACTCTTTGTTGTGGTTGATTGTATTTAATATTTCTTGTTTCTTTTTCCCCCTGTGGTACTGGACTCTCAAAGGACATATATCAATACACAGAAAACATACCGCTGACTTTTGTGAACATTTCATATTAATTACTATCTTTACCTTTTTTTTTTTTTTTTTTTAAGGGTATAAATTCCTTTGAGCTGAAACAGGAACTGTTTGTTCTGTCATTCATTAATCATGGAAAATAAAGAATTAAAATGTAATTGCCAAATATACAATTTCTTTATTACTGTCCAAATTATTACCCTTTTGTAGTTTTTAGTTAGGGAAATGATGTCAGTCCACTACTTTCATCCAGATTGAATTATCTCAACAACTGTTGAGACGATGAAGCCTACTGACTGATGATCCTCTAACGTTTGCTGCAGCGCCACCTGCAGGTCAAAGGTTTCACTTCCCTGTGAAATCCCTCAACGTCTGTTAGATGGATTGGCATGAACTTTGGTTCAGACATGAATGGTTCCTGGACGATGTATCCTCATGACTTTGGTGACCCCCTGACTTTTCCTCTTCTTCACCACCGCGATGTTCACTTTTATGGTTTGGGGTGAAATATCTCAACAACCAGTGGATGGATTGTCATGAGATTTGGTTCAGACATTTATGTTTCCTTTAGGACAAATTGTAATAACTTTGTTGACCCCTTCTTCAACTAGTGTCATCATTAGGTCAACATTTTAATGTATCCAATACTTTAATTTAATACCTGCAAAACTTCTGACATCCCCATCACCCTCAAATGTTTGCATGCTAACACGTCAAATTATATTGGTGATCATGCCAACTTGTAAATATCAAAGTGACTTTAGCATATAGCTTGACAGCCTCACAGAGCTGCTAGCATAGTTGCAGACTATTTAGTCTTGTTTCCTGGTGAAATTCTGGATACTTTACTTTTTCAGGACTCTAAAACCTTTTTAAATAAATATAGTGTATAAAGAAAATACAACACACCACACCCTGCTTTTCTGGTTTCATAATATATTTTTAACCCTGCATGCATCAGACTCAGTTTCCAAAACCATTGCTGTAAGTGTTAAAAGTTAAGCATCTGCTGTTGGATGAATTATCATTATTAATGTTGTATTTTGAGGATTCCTTATTGTGTTACAAAAGCTGTCAGTGAACTGTTTACATGATGTTTGGTTAATAACTTTATGTTTCTGGTGTCACGTCAGCCATTTGTTATGTGTGTAAGCAGGAGGTTGAGACAATCTGGAGTGAAACACATCTGGATGTTGGAATGAACAAAATATATGTATTTCAAAACATTAAAACTGAGGACAATAATAATTATATAGTTATTAGGAAAGTATGAAGGCTATGTTTAATAGACTTTTGTGCACCTTCCTCGTTAGTATAGTGGACAGTATCTCCGCCTGTCACGCGGAAGACCGGGGTTCGATTCCCCGACGGGGAGTAACTTTTTTTATTTTAGTCGTAACTAAAATTGTTAATATAGTTTGACCATATTTTCCGGTGGCGACAGAACATTTCTGCTTCAAACGATTTTTTTTAACGTTCGCACACCACTCTACGAATGAAACACTTCCTGATTTTCTCAAACATATTCTATACATCCACCAAAGACCGCCTCACCGGTCCTCTCTTACGTCCGCAGAGCAGGTGTATATATTGCGGGTCAGACACCGAGCAGGTCATTCGACACAACACTTGAACAGTAATCATGAGTGGAAGAGGCAAAGGCGGAAAGGGACTCGGTAAAGGAGGCGCCAAGCGTCACCGTAAAGTT
>JAVQJD010069039.1:0-10433 GCA_036023655.1 Nannoperca australis
TCCCAAAGATTTCTGCAGGTATTTCTGCCTCCGGCGCTGTAGAGTCTGGATCTGTGGTTGCTCCTGCTGCCCCTGTGTTCCTGCTCGACCGCCAGTGTTGCTATTGCTGTTGTACTGTACTGCTTTGTGTTCTCCTTCCTCCAGCTCTCTCTCTGCTGGCGGGGGGGGGGGGGGGGGCGCGGGGGGAGCAGGAGAGAGAGAGCAGGAGGAAGAAGAACATACAGTAGTACAGTATAACAATAATAGCAACAACGGCGGTCGAGCAGGAACACAGGGGCAGCAGGAGCAACCACAGATCCAGACTCTACAGTGCCGGAGGCAGAAATACCTGCAGAAATCTTTAGGAGAGAGAGAGAGGGCGACGAGAGAAGCACACAGCTAGGGGAAGAAGGTGAATTTGTGACATGCATTAATGGGATATGAGTGTCTACAAATGGAGAGGAGAGAGAGGAACTCAGTGCATCCTACAAGTCTCCCGGCAGCCTAGGCCTATAGCAGCATAACTAAGGGAGCAGCATAACTAATAAACTAACCTTCCCAACACTGAGTACATGTATATGTACGTTTGTTTATAACATATATGAAATAGCCAAAGTGAAATTTGTATATGCACATATATAAAAAAATCTATATTATTACTTTTTATATGGTATTATGTGTTGCAACTGACATATGTTGTATGTTGCATGTGATATACATTTGATGTATGTATGCAAGTTTGTTAACGTAAAATGTATTATACATACATAAACATATATATTTATATGGTATAGACATATGTTAATATATGAAACGGTCTCAATTTCTAAGATGTTTAATATATAATTTATACATATATGTACATATATTATATTTCCATATGCTAATTAGCACTAAAGCACCGTACAGCTGAGGATGATGGAATGTCTTTAGTTTTGCAGCTATTTGGTAATAAACAAAAAAAAAGAGAAGAGAAAATCACCAAAGTTATTATGATTCATCCTTTGTGGAGTCAAATATGATTGGAGTCAAATATATTAACCATATATAGATGCTGCTACATCACCAGCAATATTTTATTCCCCAAAACACATTTAGGTAACATAAAATAGCTATACATGAATATAATACTGAAAGAAAATGTTGCTCTGTCTCACTAGCTACGTGCAGACCTCTCTTCACTCACTCATTACAATATTGCTTGCATCTCTTCCTTCTCACACGCATTCTCTTTTGTAAAAATGTCAATTTCCTAACCACACTGCCAGCTCATTATTATTCTTTCCACAGATTCACTCCTTAATCTATACACAGACAAATATCTAAAACTGTACAGTGCATCTTTAACTTTGCATCATGATTCAACTACATGAATGCAGAAATGATTATCAAGTAGATTGATTATCAGAATATGCTTGTGTGCTAAGACAAGAGTCAGGTGCCTCCACACACACACACACACACACACACACACACACACACACAAGAAGAGAAGAAGCCTGAGACTGTTGCTGCTGACCTTAGTGACCACAACCAGGATTCCATTTTTTTCAACAGCCTTCAGCATAATAAAGTTATCTCCCTACACTGCAGGTCTGGGGTCTGTGGAGATACTTCAAGCATCTTTAGAGCACAAAGTGAAATAACAGATGTCAATCTCAGCAAGACATCTAGAGACATCTCTGATTTTCTTTTTAAAACAGCAGCTTTAAACTTTTTTCTCAAGGAGGTGCAGTATGTGACAGCCCTGGGTCTCTAAGCAACTGAAATTTGTATAAGTCCACTCCAAAATGAGTGTCATTTGTCACAATTACACAGAGTGCCAGGAAGGCTGGTAAAGTAGTTTAGAGATAGAACAGTATGTTTCTGCCTGTCCTGTGAATGATGACTTATTTACGTAGCTGAAACTGCATTAAAACTGTACTAGTCTGGTTCGTAATGCTGATTAATGATCAACAATATTATTTTGATAATGTAAGGTTTAGTCCCTAGTTAATTCACCTCGCACCATACGATGCTCAGCCAAAGTTCAATCAGGAAGACTATTTTATGCCTCATTCATTCACATCTCTCTCTCTTTCTCTTCCTGCTTTCTTAATCAGCTGATTATGGATGTTTACACTCTCACTCATCCAAACAGATCTTGCCACAATCTCTATCAGCCAATCACATTGCTGCTGTTCTCCACTCGCTTGCTGTTAGCTGTCATTTTAGTGTTCATTCGTTATGTTCCTCCTCCCTACCATTCACCTCCAGTTCACCATGCTCAGTGTCCAGGTGGAGCTCATCAGAAGTTCACTCCTCCTCACACATCCAGATTTTCAACTATCCTTCCACTACCACCACCAGTGTCTAGACTCCATCAGGGGTATCCAGTACTACTCACAGCTTCACTACCCCTTTTAAAATATGATGATGTAACGGTCTAATTGCCATTCATCATCATTGTGCAAGTCAATAAATAGTTTTCACTCATAATGAAGTCTCTCCTGATTGACGTATAAATGTGAATTAAAAATGTTGTCTTATTATTATAATTTACCTCAGTTGCCCACAAAGTCATCCTGTGAACCATGTAAGAGGAACCAGTGGATGTTTTATTATTGCATAATACAAGTCTTGTTTGAGAACTTGTCATCATGTTCTTTCTCACTGCAAGCATATATAGCGGGACTGTAATTAGTGTTGTATAATGTGGTTGCCCTTTGGGAATAGCTGTTTTGAGTTTATTCAGCCTAATTAGCTGGGTTTGCCATTTTGCCTAAGGAATGTATTGAGGATCTGTCTTCTGTGGCATAATTGTATCTACAAGCTTCTACTGGGGATGCATTGATTTAGTTCTATACAATTTGCAAAAAATTCAACATTCATTTCAATTATACAAATTTACTTAAATTGTTTTTCTCTTTCTGCGGACTCCTGGCAGAATATCCCAATTGGTCTTGGAGAGATACCAACAGTGAGAAAGAGAGTCAGAGAGAAGGAATAAAGAAAGAAGAAGAAGGTAGCACATTTACAGGTCACATGTCAGAGCTGGTCTCCCTTGTCAAAATCCGATACAGTCAAATTGTATTGAACTGCTAATCTGCTTGCAGTGCAAGATGTCAGGCTTTTTACACTTGTTTGCTACATCCTGTCACAGTCAACATCTGCATAAAATCAACTGACAAGGAAAACACTTAATTACCTTACTTTCTCAGTGTCGAAGCTACCCTTACTCCAAATTCAGTACAATGTGAGTGGGCAGCAGAATGCATATTGATTTTGTGGATCACAAAGAGGTATGTGTGACTGCAATTTCCACCCCTACCCAGCATACCCAAACTTCCATCATTATTTAGGTCTGATTATGCCTTCATGCTTCCATAATTTAAATGTTTACTGGGCACCCCGTCAACATCCACAATCCCCCACCCTTTATTTGCATATTGATAAGGAGGCCAATAGGGCAGAGAGGTTTGGAATAAATACAGTGTGTCATCAGCATTCTCTCACTCAGAGCTGAAATTAGCATGGACCTTTTGCCCGTTGTTCTTGCAACAGAAGTGCCTCTTTTAAATTGGCCATGAAGGGTCATGATACCCCTGGGACAACAAAATAGACATGTTTAGAATGTACAATTGTATAAAATCCTTCCTGGATTCTGGGCAGTTGGGCAGCAGACTGAGGTAATCTTCTCTTCTGCATGTTGATATTAAAAAGGGGGAGGTCTATGTTTTAACACTTCATTCTGTGACCTCTCTTGGCAACCCAGCTTAAAACAGCATTTACATGTCATTCCAATCAATTCCACAGGTCTTTCCCATCTAGAAACAAACAGAGATAGTAATTTAACACTGTATTCATGTAGTTTCACAGCTGTGTATTATTTTGCTGGCCAGATGTAAATACTGCAAAATAGCCTTAAAACGACTGTAGTCAATATTGTCAGCAATGTATGAAATAACTATGAGTAATATGATGTTTTGAGCTTGTTAACATCTTTCAGCTCTTTGTCTTGGTTTTTTCAGACCACACCTTTACTGTTTTGTTTCACTCGCTGTTTTCATGCACTTCTCATTTCGCAGCTGATAGATTTCTCTGATACCTGCCCAGCACAAAAAGACAGACAGTCAGCAACTAGCTGGCGAACATAGTGTAGCATTTAGCTGTTTAAGAGCCTGATATTTTTCTCAGAACTTGGTGGTGAGCAAAACCAGAGCTTAAAGGCGAATGGATATTGGACTTACATTTATCAGGTAACCAGAAACACAACTTCAAATAAATGCTAATGTCGCTCCCTTTCTGCTGGATGTATAAATAAGCTACTTTTTGCTAGCATATTTGCCATATCCAGTTCAAAAGGTGATACTATGTCATTGTGTTGTGTGTTGTGTTTACAGTTTGTTGCTGCCCCCAAGTGACCAATACATATTTTTAAAATTTGAAATGATTATATCATCCATTACACTGAACATGAAGTCTGCATTCATCTTTGTTGCCAAGCCACTGTCATCTGAGTTGCATTATTTTTGTACTGTAAGGCAGAGCAACAGCACTGGGATTTTATGATTTTTGTACAGAAATTCATCTAAATCAATGGCTGCCAATATTGTTGGAAAAAAACACATTCAAACACATTGGCATTGTTTATAAAATGGTTAGCAGTAATTTATATTAGATTTTATGCAAATTGGCTAAACATACAAAACCACTGGCAGACATTGATAGAGAGCTGCAGCACTGAATAAACTAAATGGGAAAATGATATTGTGACATACTGCTCTGTCTATTGTCAACCTTAAATCACTTGGTTATTTTCACCAGTAAAGATAAACTTCAAAATCCCATTTATACTTGAAATTGAATAAAAGTTATATTCAGATGAATCCTAACCCAATTAATCCACAGTACATTTAAATGTGTTATCAAACCTATTAATAGCCAGATAGATGCAATATCCTTCCAGACTATTAGCAAACTGAGAAATATCAGAGGCTAAATTAGCATCCCCCTTCGATACCCCGACAACAAACATTTGGCGTCAACAAACCTCACCAGTCATTAAATGTGTGTATGAGGTACCTGTTACCTTGTAGCTTGCAATGGTAATACCTGAATCAAGTTTGGCAAAATGTCTACTCAGTTGCTTTAAAGTGCTGAATTATAATAAAAATAATTCAAAGGCACTTTCAATAGATTGAAACTGGATTTTTGAGTCAAACCCTGAACTCTACCGATTAAGGAAAACCTAAAAAAAATAATGAAATGTCTACAGATGCTACTGGCAATAGTTTTTAGCTGGAGTTTAAATGTACCAAATGTACCATTCAAACATTAGCACAATGTCTATTTAAAAATATTAACGATATAATCTGACACACTAAATCTTTGTGAGTGGGTTATGCTTGGAAGGAAGATAAAGATAAAATGAAAGGGAAGATAGAAAAGGGTCAAGTTATTGTCACTGACACAGTTCATGCTGATTAATTGTGTGGCTTGGAGGATTTTCAGTGCAGTGAGAAAGCTAGCACGCTAACTAAACTGCAAGGATTACTTTAAGGCACTGACATAAACATTCTGCTGCACATCCCATGGTGCCTCCAGTCCCCTTTGAGCTTGATGCAATGAGACAGTGACACTCTGAGGATGCCAATGGGAACCCTGACAGAGCTTTGAATAAACAAACAGTCTAGCTTGGAGCTACATGTGGAATACCAAATTACAAGCACCCAAAATGTAGATGTTTTACACTGAGGTTAATGTATAGCAGTAATGATGCGCAAGCAGGAAGCTGCTATACACTCTTTTCCGAAGGTATGGTGGTGAGATGAATCTAAATTAAAAGCTATTACACCCTTAATTATCCCTCTTATTAAATATATAATTAGAAATTAGATGTGGTTATAGAGAAACAGCAGAGTTAGAAGAAGGCAGTAATAATGCATGACATGGTGTCCCAGTAATTAAAACAATAAAGTTATTGGCCCCTGCAATAATGACTCAATGCTATTATTCTGAAACCCTGAAAGTCCAAAAAATGTTTAATTGAATCGAAAGCCCATTTGACCATCAGCCCGTTATCCCGAAAAACAAATGTCCATTGCTCTGAAGGCCCATTGCTCTTACTCTCCATGCAGTTGTTAGTTCAGCGGCTGCTGGCTCTGTCCATGGTGCTGAATCAGTGGGGATAGGCTATCTGGCTTTACAACAATTGACATTTCAAGAAACTTTGCTTCAGTTGGTACACGTCCCTGTCACCCAAGTCATTAGTCTGGTCATGTACAGTAGTGAATGAAACAAGCTTTCCTTTGATCCGTAGTAAGCCATCAGGTTAGCAAAACGTTTGAATGGGAAATTGACCTATTCAGTTGTGATGAAACCATCATGGACTGGCCAGCCAGCACTGTTGAGCAGCTGGTTGAGTGGTGTGTGATGTGATGACATGTTACAAGACACTAGAGTGGGTTGAAAGTAAAATCATGATTCTTTTCAAGCTGTGGGATGATGCCGAATTTTGATAAAAATGTATGTTCTTCAAAATCTAAGAAGAGTAAAACTTGACTGAAACATTTCAGTTTCAGGTGCAAGGCATGTGAACGTTTTTCATATTAAAAAAAGATGTTCATGCAGGGATAGAATATGAGTAATTATTGCCTCAACTGAGCACAGCATGTACTTTTTAAGTGTTTGCACTTTAATTTAGCAATTAAATTAATCAAATTCATTTCATACATTGTTCAGGCCTACAAGGGCTTTTGTTTGGAGCAAGGGACACTAGGTGACATGTGCGTATTAAAACTGTGGTTGCCTGTGCCAGTACTTACTTGAGTGAAGCTGGATTTAGTGATTTTGTTTGCATGAAATCAAGATCCGTCCAGGCTAGACGTTCAGCCTGCAATGCAACTTACAAGCACAGCCATCTCTGACTGATCATGTCAACATGTTGTGATTTAGAACTCTTATCTTTCATATCTAGGAAGTTTAACAGTGTTTGCAGATTAAAATGGCCTTTCATATTTCATAAGTTTAATATACTTTGCACATTGATTTAGAATTGTGGTTTCTATTGGTTTGTGGTGTTTCAATATATGATTACAAGTATTGGCTTCTCCATGGCTTTTATTTTCCATTTTTTAAGCTTTTAAAGCATTGAGGTATGCATTGTGCAATTATGGTATGGATTTGGCAAAATAGGCTGTAACTCAATTTCAGGAGGAGGCACTTAACATTTTGTACATCCAGTATTCAAACTTTTCTAAAAACCCTTAGCTGCAATAGTGGTTAAATTTATAAAGTTCACATTAATCACTATGAAACTGCCAGGATTAAATACAATTATTTCAAACTACATATGATCAGTCAGAAGTAAGAATTCCACAGATAAAATGAAATTTTATGTCAATATGTCTGCTGCAGCATATAAAACATATCTGATACAAGTATGTTAGCTTTCATCTATTAATAAATAAATACCATTTCCTTTTTTAGTGGCTGTAAAAAATAATGCATATGTGCATCAGGGTATTCTGTGTGTGTGTGTGTGTGTGTGAATGCCTGGGGAGAGTAAGCTTCAAAGGGGTTGACATTGTCAGTAAATAACTCATAAACAAACTAAATGGGTCGAGGATAGAGAAGTCACAATGGCAGTGTCCTTTATGAAAAATCCAGCAGCTACATGTGTGTGATTTTGAGGCTGGAGGGAACGATCTTGGAGGTTGCAGTATGAATCCCTCATGCCACACTTCACTGGCTACAGTAGAGTATGAATAAAGTGATATCAGTGTACCAACTTGTGCTTAAATACATTAAGTAACCCGAAAAGAAAAAAACAACAACCTTAAAATAGCCTTCCAATTAAACCAACTTTCAAAGCTGATTGGAAAGATAACGATTTAACTGTGGTGGTGTTATGTTAGACTGTGTTATAGCATATAGTCAAGCTTGTCAGGCACTGCACAGTTTTGTTATTTTTGGATGTTAAATTAACTCCAACTACATTTTTCACACTGAGTGTAAACATGCACTCTTGGATCACTTTTGTTAATTGACAATAATCCACTAAGTCTTCATACAACCAAAATGCCTCTGTCCTCAGAAAAGTTGACCAAAAAGGGAAAAGATGGAATTCTACTATGAATGGAAAGCAATTAAGGAAAAAAAAGAAAATAAACAAACGTGGGTGTTTGTGAGATGACTGGAAAGATGTGGACAATATGGTCTGTTTTGCAGCAGATTCAATTTTATTTCTATCATAGCATACTCTCAGTCAAGGCTGTAGTAGCCACAACATGTCAAATAAATACTAGTGTCCTGCTGCTAATACTGCTCCAATGATAAACAATCTTTCAACAGCAGCTATGTGTTGAAAGGACAACATTTTCTGTCTTGCCCAATTCATTGTCGTTGATTGTTCAGGAAACCTCCTTTGCAAACCTCCTCAAACTGAACATCAAAAGGCATTTTGTAGCATTTCGTCCTAATTCTAAAATTAGTCAAGGGTGACCAGTTAAATGTAATGGTTCAAATATAAAGAATGAACTTTCACCAGTACTTCCTCTTATACTCCCTGCAATAAAAATCCTATACTGGTCTTTGTAGCCTCTTGCAAACTCAGATCCTGGATGGCTAAAAGTAAAGGTAAAGGTAGATTAAAGGTAAAGGTCTGATGCCGGCTAATAATAAAAAGGAGAAGAGGACTGCTAATATGCTTGGAGCAAATAACTGTTGCTCTCTCTTGAAAGCACACGGTGCAAAATATATTAACTAGAACTCTGTCTTTTCAAATTTTGCACAGTATTGTAAACCTATGCAACATTTCATATGTGGTGAATTTAAGTGAAAGGGAGGCTACTCAATAAATGGAAAATGCCAGTATGTGATGGGGGAGCTGCATTGATTGACTTGTCAAGATGCGATCCCTGGAATGTCAATCAAGCTTTCTTCTGCAAGTACAGTCCACTCATTCCAATTACACAACGACCATCATGCAGTAGAGATCTGTTGTTTTTGAAACTGTAGTTATGGTAGATAAAATTGCATCTCTACAAAGCTCCCATGAAAAGACATGAGGACTTTTATCTGCTTTATCAAGTGCACAAAATGCATCTAATAAAAGTGAAATCAAGTTCGATGATTGTTCTGGCAGCTGCCAATGGAAGATATATGTGCACACAATTCACAGCATGTGTTTCAGCTATATCCCCATAGACTATCTGCCATGACTGTGCTGTCAGTCTGGCTGGTCGTGTATTGTATTTATTTGCTGACATCTTTATTTATTTATCGGTGTTTAGCATGCAATCATGGTTGGCACAAAACTCCCTGATGTAAATTATAGAGTCAAAATTCAGATTTCTCTGCCAGCTTTGCTGCTATAGAGACTTGGACCCATGCCACGCATGTTACCCACACCTTGTATTGATGGGAGAGGCAACAAACAGCATGCGCATAGAATACTAATAAGGAAATACAGTATGAAATAGTAGCTGCTTATCTGTTCTTATGCTATGCCAATACACAGTGTTTTTGCCCAACAGCTAATGGTGACATTTCACCAAGGAGGGTACTCTTGATACAGTGGATTTTTCTGGAGCTGTACTTTTTATTATCTTTGTTCTTTTTGTCAGTTTGGATGTAGTATTTAGAGGGCTCTTAAAAAAGCAGTAGTAGAGTAGTTAAGGAAACAAACCCTGATTTAGCATTGTGTCTTGTAAGGTGTGAATCAGTTATTTTATGACCTAGAGTAGGTGTGACCCAATCACAGTCATCATTAAAATTGATCTGGACTCTGTCTTCCAAAAAGACTCTTACCACTAAGATCAATAGTTATTTTTTTCTTTTTATATTTTATTCTTTAACATACATGTTTAGCTTTTTATGGTCCCTCATGCGCGTTAGACAGTACGTTTGTATAAAACAGGATTGTGACTGAAGGGCCAAGCCTTTTGTTTTGGCCACTTTGGGGGCAGCGGAAACAAGTGTTATCATCACCTTTTTAGCGAACAGTACCATATTTGCACATCCAGCAGTTACAGAGCCACATTATCATTCCTTTGGAGCAGTTTCTATCCACCTGGTGAATCTAAGTCCAATTTTCTGTCTGTTTGCTATTATTGGATCTCAATGCTGCATTTGTTTTTATATTAAATAACATTTGGGACTATTCATTCATATCTTGCACAGCACTGTGGCTACACCTTTTATTCTCCTGTTTTATCAGTTATAATACACTTTTAGCTTATCTTCTATTATATAATTTGTTCATGTCTTATTTATGTCTCTTTTGTGTGCGCATGCGCTTGTAAGTGCCTGCAGCCCGATACAATCGCTCCGCTCGTCTTACTTGCTCTTTAAAATCTTTTTGTTATTTAACTCTGTACTTATGGGTTTTTTGTTTGGTGTTGACTTGTTGGAGTCGTGGCCTCCACAAATGTGCTGGCGGAGAGGTTTTTGGTGTTTTTGTTCGCTCTGGA
>JAVQJD010069043.1:0-34435 GCA_036023655.1 Nannoperca australis
CCATCAATGACAGGGAGGAGAACCTTTTTTTGTAGAATACTTGATGCGGCCCAGCCTCACCCAGACTCTAACTCCAGTGGCCCCCAGATAAGTTGAGTTTGAGACCCCTGCTTTAAAGGCTAGTTGGTGTATAAGCTTTCCTTCCATAGATGCATCTCATCCTCCACCATTACACTGGCATAGGCAGCCCGCTGTGAGGCCCAAAATTATGAGATTTATCTCGGCTGAATGATGTGCGGTTTACTCATTGTCATGGCAACACTTACACTTGACGCTTTAAGCACTGGAATATAATATTATAAGGCCTGAAGCCTGTTTAAAAAAATCTATTATATATTAAAAAGCTTTCTGTTGCTCATACATTGTAGAAAACATCAGAGGTGATGTAAGCAACTCATCAAGATGGTGAAGCTGGAAGACAGGTACCAACCAGGGATGGATTTCCTGATAGTGAAAGATCTTTCAAACATTTTAATCCTGACTTATTTTACACAGTTTGTAGGAAACTAGCAGAAAACCCAAACTAAAATGATGTCAAGATCAGCAGCAGGAGTTCAATAAGGCATTAAAGCTGATTAAAGAGATCCAAATCTATAGTCAAAAACAGTGTTAATTAAAGAATCAAGATTTAACAAATACAATTAAAAATCAAGTATAGATTAGCTTTTTTAAAACAAAGCATTGTAGCCTAGAAAGCATAGAATATTTGTCTAAATAACACTGTATTCTACTGCTGTGTGGCACCGCTTGAGACAGATGGTCAGTTGACTCTTGACACTTTCATTAAAATTTATTATTAATTTAATTTTAGTACATTGCTCCCACACCCACATTTCATCATTTAACCTCTTGATTAGCCTAGGGTAGGGTTTTCATCAGAACCACCAATCTTATCAGGAATCCTGCTACAGATTACATCCATAGAGATCTTCAGCTGGGCTGTTCTTCAACCTTTCACCACTTATTATTAGATTATTATTACTCATGTCGTAACTATCCCTCTGAAATAATAACATCACGCCGGAAGATCCTTTCCATAAAGTTGTCAGACACTTCGAATAACAATCTGTGCCTGTCAGTGACAAAAAGAAGCACTTTTAGGCCATGTCAGCGGGCCAGTGGTTAAAATATCTGGCATTTGGGTTTAAATCTCCATCCGATTTAGTCTTTGAAAACCTTCCTGCTTGGCAGCAAATGTTGAAGATACACACGGAGTAAAACAGGAAGATGAACTAATGTCCAGTTCACTAATTCAGGAAAACAGAAGCAAACAATGCCATCAAGTCATTTTTGCACATGGCATTTACGCTACATGTGATATTTCAAAAGATAACTGCTGGAATTTTAATGCAATAAATTTCATTACTGACATTAAAAGGTTGTAGTGGAAATGAGAAAAAAAAGTAAAGTAAATTGAAGTAAATGAAAGCAAAACAAAAACAGAAATTGTCACATAAACATTTCAAAATGCTAAATAATTTTTTAACACACCAACTTTCCCTAAAATGAACTATGATATGAATACTTTATGTGTATGCTTGGCTGTGTGTTTGTGTGAGAGACTGGTTGCCACTTTTCGGCCTGTGAGACCCCAGATTATGAGTAATTGGCAAAGTCTTTCTCACATGTCCTGTGAAAAGTAATAGAACGATATAATTGCAGAAGGATGGATGGATGGATAGACAGAGACAGACAGACCTTTTGTAGTCACTTTGGTGTCCCTCAACAATCACCATTAAAGTGCTCTTGTGCAGGGCGCCGCTCCTCTTCCCACCACGGTGCTGTGGGTACTGGGCTGCTTAAATTGTGAGAATGCAAATCCCCCAGGGAGGACGAGCTGTGTTCATTAGGTGTTCAAACACATTAGGTGGAGATAGTATT
This sequence comes from Nannoperca australis, assembly GCA_036023655.1. Classification (NCBI taxonomy): domain Eukaryota; kingdom Metazoa; phylum Chordata; class Actinopteri; order Centrarchiformes; family Percichthyidae; genus Nannoperca; species Nannoperca australis. The sequence continues at coordinate 1,882 of JAVQJD010069043.1, forward strand.
ACACGTTTTCATCTTTCTAAACTTTTGAGAGATTATTTTCTAACAATTAACCAAATATATCAAGTCTTAAAAGCGAGAGTGCCACCAAAATATATTAATAAGAGTGGGCTGTCCCTCCTGAAATAAATGGCCCAAAAAAAACAAGAGCATCACATTTGCCAGTATCCAAGCACAGCCAGTGGACACCGAGACTTTCACCAAGACCAATTATATCTCCTTTTATTTTGGACTCTTGGCTTTGCGTTAATATCTCTTTACATTGTCCTCATAGGCTGTGTGTGGAGCCCCCTCTCCCAGACTACTGCTGTAAATTGGGTACTTCATTTATGGGATGTTCATACGTGCCTTTTTAAATCAAGATTAACTTAATGGAGATACAGAACGGATTTAGCCTCTAATCTTCTGCAGCCCTACTTTTATTATGATTTCTCCACGCCAGCTAGCCAGTGATACAGTAATAATCTCCATCACAGTCTAGAGTCATTGATGTATGCATAATAGCACTGTGTTTTGCTGCTGATACACGTGATACAGTCAGAATATAATATATCATTATCTGGAGATGAAATCACAAAGCACATTTTTGTATAACATGATGAATACGTTTTCTTTCTCGCCAAAACTGCGTTTTACATCCACTGAAGAAAAAAGGTAATTACAGGAAGCATTAATGGATTAAAAGGAGGGGAATTAAGTGAAATGGACACAGGTGTGAATTGAGGTAAGGAAGTGATCAAGATATTAAAAAGAAATGTCTGTACTGCGTTAGTTCCTCTAAAAATATTGGATCAGAACTTCTATGGGTATCCTTCTTCCTAGAATAGTATATAATTTTAATAGCTGTTCTAGGATCACACCTGCTTATCAAATCCCATTGCTGCTGATTGTATTATTCTATCTATTTATTTATATTGTGTCACTGCTGTGTGACATTCTTCAAACCTGCATTTTTTGTCTTGCTGCCAGCTGGAGGAGCAAGAGGAGGGCAAGCAAACACCAGTGTACACTTTGACCTTTGCTACAGTAGATAAATAAGAGTAGTTGCTCCTACTGCATCTATCACTCCTGTTGTTACATAGCAATACACAGTTTCTATTTAGCTATTGATTTGGACATTGGTCACTGCCAACAGGCAGAGTGGTAAAAATAATATTAATAAACATAGATTGACCCACCTACCCAGTTGAAGTCCCACTTTATCCGAATTTAATCGTAAACAAAGATTTCATTTATTAAATGTGATTAAATATGTTGATTTATCATTAATAATTCTATAGTAGCTGTGTGATTGGAGTGCGACACACATCACCACATACTCTCATATTTGCAGCTTGGGGTTGTGCCCAACGAACCATAGACATTTTTTTCCTGGGTTCAACTTGACAGTGTAGAGAAACCTGTCAAAATTATGAAGTCAGGCATCGAGGTGTGTTCTCAGTGTTAACGAAAATAAAAGTTTTCTCCACGTTTACCTCCTAATTTGACAAAATCCATCTGGAAATCATCAAGATGTGATTTTGAGCACATTTGTGGAGTGGCCTCTAGAACAGCAGCATTGTCCTATCCCCGATACAGCAGCGGACTTAGCTCATCTTTCAGAAATGCATACATAGATACATGCACACATTCAGCCTGGGGCTACAATTAAATGCTGTAATTGCTGACAAAACCACAGAGACTTGACACCGTCTCACCAGAGAAGAAGATGATGAGGGAAATGAAATAAGCATGCAGGCTGAAAGACAAACACACCCATACTCTGCATCCTGCTGATGCACAGACAGAGTACACTCATGCACACTGATGAATACATTGGCGGGTGAATAGCTAGAGGGCAAAAACAGTTCAAATGCTGCAGAACTAGTGTGCCCCTCGTCTGTTGACATAGTATTTGTCATTTGGGACAGCTACAACAGGAGCCATGGTGGGGCCGTAGCTGATTTAAAGTGACAGGGACGCAAGGCCATCTTATTCATCACAGGGGAGTGGGCCGCATTCACTGACTTCCAAATTACCGCCCTATTTGCAGGCCCTGCCCCGACTGCAACCCCACCTATCACCAACTGATCTATGGCGTGCCAACAAACCCAAACAAGGTGTCATTTTACTGGGACAAATAGGCAACAACAGACTTAAGGGCAGGTGGTAATCCCTCTTGTATGCTTCAACTGTGTGGTGCTGGAGAATTCATTTTATTGTGCCCACGAGCTGCTGTACAAGCTGTTGTCTCTTTCGTATATTTTATTTCTCAGTCGCTTTCTTCCTCTGCTGTTAAAACATCTTCTCCCCTTCTTCTCTCACTCACTGCATTTAAACACAGTGTCACAAAATACAAAAGTTTGTGACCTATAAAAAAAATAAAAAATAAAAAAAATAAAAAAACTGCCGGGAGCAAGAAAGCGAAACACTCAAAGAACGTCGTTTCCTGACCTCGGGCTGGATTCGGTGGATTTTGCCAAGAGAGGCATGCAAAAGAGCAGAAAAGCACATTTTAGAAAGTTTGACACCATTTATTAACTGGCACCTTACTTTGCTCAGCTGACTGGCCGGTGAGCCGCTGTTGTTGATAGTGTGGCATTTTAGGTTGAGCAACGATTCCCCCACGGCGTCACTCTCTCTTCTGCTCGTGCCCTTGTCAGCGTGGGAGTGGCTGTCAGGGAGGGGCGAGGCGGCGGGCGAGGGTGGGCGTTGAAGTGCCGTGCAGGAAAGGCCGAGGAAGTTAGACGGCCGGATCAGAAAGGCCTCGAGAGCTATGTTAGCAGATACCTGGGTGGGGGGGCAAATAATTAGGAGTGGTAGGGGAAGAGAAAGAGGGAAGGGTTGGAGGGTAGCGGAAAGAAGATTTTTATATTAGTCATTTAACAGATGCTTTTATCCCAAGTGACAGCAGAGAGGGGGAAAAATAGATGGAAGCAAGAAGAAACAAAGGGAGCAATTTATCTTTCTCTTGCCGTATTCTAGCTATCTGCTAAAACCAGATTAACTTCTCATTATTCTAAGCTGCAAGAAAAAAAGGTGATGCTATGGGACATTTAGTCAGATGATCAGCCTTTGCCCTGACTGAGTGTGGCTGTGAGTGGCAGTGTTACTTTCAAAGCCCAGCCATACCTTAGAAATGACCTGATTGTCGCCGGTCAGCGCCAAGTCGGCAATACGCTCCACACACTGAACGATCCGAGTGCACGCTCGGGCCTCGTTCTGTGCCATCCACAGGATGTGCTCCTCCACTAGCATCATGTTGCTGGCAATGTCTGATATGTAGTCCCCGAGCTGCAGGAACACAAGCAGACACGTATGCAAATGGTTGCATGCACACAATTACACACACACACACACACACACACACACAAAGAGGCAGACTCATCATGCACATCAATCATATCCGCAACAACAGGCACATTTGTAATCTCTAGTCAGAATTATGAGGGGGCAATGGTGGCTTTATTCATTATAGGCAGATTTAATTTAGATTAGCAGCTCCAATGGGGCATAATCGCTTCCTTGGGATGGCAGTTCGCTATTTACTTACTGTACTTTTCATTGTTGCTTCATTTGACTGTTCTTTAGTGGATGACTGAGGGTGGTCCCATCCGCATTGTCTCAGGAATGATAAAACCATAAGTATCTCCTAATATTATCTCCTCCCGAGTGACCTATGATGAGTAATTGGACAAGTGAAAGCTAATATTGATTCTTTTCACTGACTAAGCTCAACACCCTTCCCCTAGCACAACCTGACCTTCAGCGTAACGTAAAGCCGTCCAATTGCCTCTGGCCACAGACAGAAGAGAAGTTCACTTAAGGTAAAACACGGCCCGACCTCCCAAAAAAAGAGATGCATCTTCATAACCATAATTGTCATTCAGGTCCAACGCCGCCATGGGCAAGAGGAAAGCATATGAGGTGAAAAGTTAAGCTGTCTGGAATCGATTGAAGGATTGAAGCCAGAACAACAGCATGTTGTCATGTCTTTTTAGGCAGCCCCTGCTGTCTCTCATTGACATCCACTGAAGTGTCCTTTTCTGTTTGTTCAATACGGGTCTCTTGAGAAGCCGTCGTTACCTCTAGATGAGCTAGTCAACAGTTATCCTGATGAAACCTCATCCTTTTTTTAGGCAACGGAAAATCTTTGCTTTCAGAAAACTGAACGAGCGTATGCAGGAATACTGTCATAATAAAAATCGTTTACTGTAATAAAACACATAACCACAACCAGTGGTGTAAGGTAGTTATGACAGGCCTCTGTTCACGCTATTATGATGGGCCTCAGTGCACTCTAGTTACTAGATGTGAAGCACACACACCAGCCTGAGTATGTAGATTTGATCAACTATGTGTTGGATTGTACAGTCGAATGTGTTACTGAGGCTGTTGTATTGCAATAAAAATAAGCATATAATTCTGTTAAAGATTGCTACTGACTATTTTACCCCCACCAAAAAGGTGGATTTGTTTTTTCGAGGGCATATATAGCAATAGTATCCAATTCAGCATCAGTTCTTCTTTGAACACAGGCATGTTTCCGAGTCGCTGTTGTCACACACTGTTGGACAGCTCAAGGACTAACATGCTGGGAAATGTTATATACAGTGCCATAACAAATTGGAACAATTTACCCCACAAAATCCGTCTAATAAAAAATAAATCATCCTTTAAAAAGAATATGCAGAGGCATTTATTGGAATGCAAATGACTGACTGAAAAGTAGGAGGTATAAATCTGTGCTAGGTTTGAATATTTGTGTGTATGAGTTGTATAATTATTATTTTTAAATATCATCTAGACATTGATTTTTAATTAGTATTCTACCTAAATGTATGAACAGTGTTAATTGATTTTTATATATTCATGTATAATAATGTGATTCATGTTCATCATGTAATGTGTTATGTATTGTATGTCGGGTGTGGACCCCCAGGAAGACTTGTTGATTACTATGGGATCAGCTGGGAATAAATAAATAAACAAACTGTCAGAAAAGGAGTAGCAGTTAACAGTGTGAGCACAGATCACGTGTTATAAAGAGACTAGTGAGTACTGGCTATAGTGTATCTCTGTGGGTCATGGTTAGATGGTAACACCAGACACGACTCACATTGCGCACTTGAACTCATGTCTCGTGTTAGAAAGTCTTTCTGCCAGTTATTGGTGCATAACTAAAAATTGCAACTGTTTTACAAATCTATTGTTACCATCTAGACACTAACATCTCTGTGCATTCACTCTTACATCTCTACGCTTCTCCACCAGCCTCGTCAGTCTCTCCACCAGGTGTGTGACAAAGATAACGTCCATGACATCAGTGAAGTGTGCCGCCCTGCTGGTGAAGGCCACTATCTGCTGGCCTAAATGCTGAGCATTGGTGGTATTAATAGTTATCTGGAATAAAAAGGATAACATACAGCGACATTCAGCGTGGATGATCACACAGTCATCACAATTCAACAGAGACACAACTTGAAACAGCTCTGACAACATGTGATAGATAATACATTACTGTAATGCTATTTCATGCCACACATGTAACTTTGTGAACTTTAACACCAGCACTACTTTAATGCAGTGCAGTAATCCCATGAGTAATGTAGTATGAAACAATTCATCATCAGTCAGTTTGTGTTACGTACATAAAGGCTTACAGATCTGCAAACACCTGCAGGCTACAGATGAATCAGAGGAGATGTTTGTTTCTGTACTCTGGTAGTAGGTTGACAAATACGTAAAAGTCAACATGTTGAATATCATATTAAACTTGCAAAATTAGAATTGATTCACAGGCAATGGGGAAAAAGGTGGAATAGAATGTGAGAATGAATGTTAGCACAAGATCTCCGTGTGTATCGATACCTGCGTGAGCTCATGCAGCACGCGGGTCAGTTCGCTGGCGTACGGGCACTGAGTGTAGTCCTCTTCAGCCCAGCGTCCGGCCTGGTCACAACGCCGCCATGCCTTCTTCTCCCTCTGGCTGTGGGGGTTGGGAGCGCTGCCAGAGGGGTGGGGGGCAGAGCCGAGGCTGGCCGGAGCGCAGGGCAGGAAGGCCAGGATGCCGGCTAGGGTCTTTAGCCACCTGTCAGACAAGATCCGAATAATCAGGAAATTCTTTATTGCAGATATGATTTACAGCTAGCTCTAATTATTTTTGCAGAATACTTCATTAAGTTTATTTACTGTATTAATCACCTTTATTGTATTTCCACTTTTTGCACATTGTAACTAAACATTTTGTTTATCGACAGAATGAATTTAAAGGGGCACTTTTTTTCAAGTTTACACATCAAGTTCCATTTACTCGTTATGAGGAGTACTACTCAGCCTGTGAAAGCAGTTGTATATTGTCTTGTGTAATTCAATTTTTCGGTTAAGGGTAAAAGACATGGGAACTTAATGGGAAGGGAAGGTTCAGCAAAAGACCCTATCAAACTGAATCATGGGAAATGTAGGATTCAGTTTTTCAGAGCTTGACTCATACTAGGGTCTAAAAGTCAGGATATCTCAGATTGGCAGATCAGCGTTGACATTCAGTTTTTCAGTCTTACAACTTTATGAAAGCACAATTTAGAGTACACCAGTAAATTAGAATCCGTCATTTACACCACAGATGGATGATTTAAAACGACGGAGAAGGATGTATACATGCAGAAAAGGCTTGTTCCTTCCTAGAGGGGAAAATCTGCCTAAAACAGTAATTCCATATGTTGTTCGTATGGCCATGCAAAGTTCAGTGAAGACTCCTCTGAAGCAAGAAATGAGACTTTCTCAATAATGTCAAAGAGCCAATTCCTGGAGCTGCTCTACTGACCAACCTGTGACAGGGGCCAGGGTGATTTTACGAGGAAATGGAACATTTTCATTTTCTGGGTAATGCCTGTTAGTCTTTCAATAAAACAAAGCTCATTTGAGTGTAAAAAGTCAGCCAAACATTCACAGTCCACTACATTAGCCTCTATTTCTCAGATAATAAAAGAACTCCAGGTTTTGTTTCTTGGCAATGTTGCAGATTAAAAGGTTTCATTCCTGTGCTTCTGCAGCTTTAGGAAAGAGTTCTTTGTACTCACACATATTGATCAAATTGGCTACAAACCAAGACGAAACATGTCTTATGTTTTGTGGTTCTCCTTCAGGCAACATCAAAATCCTACTTTAGAAAAGTAGCTAAAGTAATGCTCAAAGTGGCAACACATTTGACTTATTCTAAATGAAAATAAAGGAGCACCGCACTCAGGAGGCTGGTAATCCATTCTGAGGGTAAAACCATCCCCCTGCTCTCCACCCAATTCTCTTTTTTTCGTTGTTCTCCATCCACCTTGTTGTAGCAGCAGCAGCAGCAGCAGCTACTTAGTAATAAATGGCGTTAATTTCGCACCCAACAAAAAAAGGGGCTCATTTTCCAGCCCATTACTCCAAAGCTCCAGCAGAAACAACGCCTCTGCGCTTGCTGCACTGGAAGTGGGCTGTAAAGTATAAAGGCTATAAAGGGACCGTACACGACAACAGCATACTCACGGAGGAGGAGAGGTGTGTGTACAACTACAAGGTTTCAAGGTGGTCACAAGGAGTGGAGGACAGGAGAAAAGAGGATAGATGGATGGAGAGAAGATGCGTGGTGTTTGTTCTTTTTATGTGAAACCTCAGTAATGGGAACAAGTGCTCTCCTTTTTTATAATCATTTTATAAAGCCTGACTACATTGAGCCATAATGTTTGTGGGAGTTTAAATCTCACATATCCAATTATTATTAAAATATATGAACTAGGTTCTACTGTACATACTCATTTCTGGTCTTTGACAGTTAATGAGCCACATCTGGTGCAAGGCAGACTAGCCACCAGACTTAAGTACCTCAACTGTACTGTACATGGAGAGATAACAGCAGAGTGAGCACTCTGATTACAGTATTAATTTTTATACATATATAGATGTTTCTGGTACCTTTGGACAGAGGTAGGCCTATTGTTTCCCCCTTGACTCCAGTCTTTCCAGTAAGCTGCTGGTAGCTTTTTACAGTATGTACTGTACAGAGATGATAGTGGTATCAGTCTTTTCATCTGACTCAGTCAGGCAAAAAAGTGTCTTGCCCAAAATGTCAAACTAGCCCTGTTTATTTTGAGTGAACCAACATACTAGAGCTGAAATTGTCACCAGTTGTAGACCAGTTGACATCACAATGTCTGCCTCAGTTGTGTAAACTCCTGCTCTTTCCGCCTCTCTATCGCTTTTCAGCCACACTTCATCTTCCCCTGGCCTCTATATTCTGTACCTGGCCACCAGATGCCCATGGACTTTTCTCATGTCACTCCACATCCTGCCACTCCCACCTGCCCTGCAATCACCTCATTCTCCTCACCTGAGCTTCCCCGCACATCCCCCCACTTGCACCTCATTACCCAATCACCCACTTACATATATACCAGCCCAAATCTATTGTTCCTCTGTCAGATTGCCATAGCTGCAATTTTGCTTAGTCGCATTTGGTCTTTGCTTTCAAGCCACCTGAACCAGTACCTGCCTGTCTATCTGCCTACCTGTATCCATACCTGCCTGTCTGACTGTCTTTCAGTTTCAATAAACCACTGATATCATCCAGCTACCTCGACTGTCTGCATTTGGGTCCTATCCCCATTACTCCACACACACCAGTCGTGCCAGTGCAATCTGGACATGCGCCATACGTGAGCGCTGAGTGGTGACTCACCTGAATTCCCCCTTGTTGTTGGTGACTCTGTCAGAGGGGCAGTATGGTGCTGACGTCTCCAGTACAACTATCTCCATTTGCTGAGAAGTGTTGCCACGGGAACTGCTCACCAGGCACTCCCAGATGCCAGCGATGCCCACGTCGATGTTGGAGAGGATGACCTCGCTGGAGGAGGAGAACAGAGGTGTAACACTATGAGTGTGTTTTTTGATGACGAGTCTGTGTGGTGTGTGTGTGTGTGTGTGCTAGTGGACTTCTGACTGAGTTTCAAATGTCCTTAAAAGGTTTGTACAAAGTGCTGGATTAGGATTTTTTCTTGCGTTTAGGGTGAAATGTAGACTGAGGATTATTTTTGTGTTGGGACTTGAATATAGGGTGGTTTGGATTATTTTTGGATTAAGCTAAGGATTAAAGTTAGTCATGCAGTGAGGAGGGTTAAGGTTAGGGCAACATCTTAAGGAATCTGTAGTCAGTGGAAGCTCTTCATCACGATGGGAGTACACAAATCTATGCGTGTGCTTCACAAAATCAAATTCAGTCAAGAGACCCTCGTGCGTGTATGCAGTGGTTTAAAATGTTGGCTGTGATTTAAGATGATCATTACTCATGCTGATCTTTCCTACTTTGTCACAGCGATTCATATCAATGGAAGAAGCCTGATTAAACAAAGGATGGTGAAACAGTGACAAAGAGCCAATGCAGGCCATTTGCCAAGGCGACTAATCTTGAGGATTTTACTCCTTATGAAAAAAAGAGAGAAAAGCCAGCAGAGATTGCTAAGCAACGAGCCTTATCACCATGGAAATACTACCATCCTTGAGAAATGCCAACTGTTTAATTTCCAAATACAATCTAGTTGCAGTCAAATATACACTATGCTTTGTGTGCACTTAAGGAGCTAATGTCTTTTTGTGATTTAATTAAGCTGTGTGTGTTTATAATACAAGTCACAGAATGGCCACACAATGTATAAAGTTTTTAAATGCGACTTAGGATACAGTGTTCCACAAATGGGAATGTGCGACAGTTAACATTTATAATAAGTGACAGGCTTGACAAGAAACTGAACTCGTTCAGAGTAAAGATGATTAGCTGCTGAGCGGCTCTGATGTGGAGGAGCTGAAGTCCCAGAAAACATTTCTCAGAGGGTGTGAGAGAAATATTTATTCAGAAACATTAAATGCGTTCATTTTATCTGCTTCTCTCTCTCCTTCTCCCCTTTCTGTCTCAATGTGCTTACTACCAGTATAATTATTTTAGGCCTGAGTCGTTCCCAGCATGCACTGGGTGAAAGGCATGGAAACACCCTGTAGCCCTTCACCGGACAAATGCATAAACACAAACACATTCACACCTACTGGCAAGTTAGAGCTTCCAACTCACCCGACCTGCATGTGTTTGCAATATGGAAGAGAAGCGGAGCACTCAGCCCACATGAGCCCGGAAAAAAGGGCCAAGCTGAGGTGTCTTCAACTTTGGATTGCGCGTCAAAGTGGAGAGAGGAGTAGTGATGGTGAGAGACAGCCAGCGTGACAGACTCAAAACACAATATGACTTGTGACATTTCATATTAGTAGGGAGGAATGAAATACATACTGAGTCCCTGAATTACATAAAATCATTACATAAAGCATTAAGTCTATGCCTTGGGCACCCAAATAATGCACTTATTCAAAAGTTCCAGAAATACAACCACCATTTTTAAAGCCTTTATGTATATTAGGATTTATTTCTCTTTTGTTACATTAACACATAATTAAGGGTCAATTAATTAAGAGTCTGATATGTGTTCAGTATATAATAATAAAAAAAAATGAATGCCAACAAATGAATGTAAATATAATCCTTCATAAAGTCTGTCAGTCAAATGCTTTCAGTCCCAAATAAGCTCTGGTATTCTGAATCTAGTAGAGAGGTAACCGGTACCTAAAAATTGCCAAATGAAATCACTTGGCACTCTGGCGTGAACTCGTCTCCACTGCTGTTTGTTTTGCAAGAGAAGAAAAACGGAAATCAAAGAATGCTGTTAACACTCCCCGTGCTGAACGGACCTGTGACTTTGCTCCAATGACTTTCTGTGGGCAAGTTATGAAAATGAATAAAATAAGTCCTGATTTCATCTTCTGTGTTCCACTAAAGCTCTCTTTTCTGATTGCTTTTCTAAAAGGCCCTAAATCAGATTTGAATGCTTGACTGAGGTGATGACATTCTGGGCTGGAGAAGTGTGTGTGTGTGTGTGGGTGTGTCTGTGAATACATGTGAGGGATTTTGCATGTGTGTAAGTACATTTTCAGTTGTCTGAAAAAAAAGCATTTTTAGCTAGTTTAAATTGTTAAATAGTTTGGACAAATACTTTAATAGTTTGGAGGAGCTTTTTGAAGTATTGTCATTGAGACAGATTTTCTCCAAACTTTTGACATACTCTAAGAATCTTACTGCATGAATGAGTCACTCTCCAGCATAACTGTGATGTCTGTATATCTAATTCACCTGTAACCCTAACCTCTCCTTCACATGCTTATTCTGTCTCACACAATATCACACACCCCTTCAATCACTCCCCCTCTCTCTCTTGGTCTCTGTCTCTACCTCCCTCTTTAAAACAACATCCTCCCTCTTCCACAGGACGCAAGTTGAGTTTAAAGTGTGGACTTTAAATTGAAACCCTCTGGGCTCAGTCGAGCTATCAGCCTGTCCTGTCTCTACAGTGCAACAGTTATATAACACACCACAATGAGGACACGCACTGCCTGAAAACCTAACAGAGAATATAGATAACATATTGGGAGGGAAAGTGGAAGACCAAATCTATTAGTCCAGGGGAACAATAGTAATTCACAGAATGACCCTCAAACTCTTCTTCATTTTTACACAGGACAATAAAATTGTTAGGAAATACCAGTTTTCCTTTACAGATAGCGTAATATAAAGATGTCCTGCCTCTTTATTAAACACCACAGAGCTGGAGAGATCTGAGCATTCAAGACTTCCTCTATAGACTTTACTATGTCGGAAAAAACAGAAGATCATTTGCACAGAATTGGTAGTGGAAATCTGTTTTCACCATAAAACTGTGGTCATAAGCAGTTCTTGGGTGGGACTAGATGGAGCTGTAACCTCACCAAGAATTATAATAGCACCACCGTAACCCCACCAAGAAATTACCAGAAGTTTGATAAACAGAATTGTTTACACAGTGTTTAATTTATCTGGCTGCGGCTTCTATGCACTGGAATCACATGGGTGAGTTCACGTTGCTCACGTCGAGCACACTAAAGGTGCCCTGTGGAGTTTTCTTGTGAACAAACTTAAGTTGTGTTAACATTTATTGTTACTCACCAAAATGTACTGGTATCCTTGTTATCTAGCAATCATGTTGCATTTCCTTCCTCATATAACATTTGAAAAGCTGATTTTTCTTGAATACTTCAAGTCTTTGAAATCTTGCCTTTGCTGATTATATTGTTATGTATCTTGGAAGATTACCTCCACCTGTAGATCAGTGAAACAGTGTGAAACCATTGGCAGTTATTTGTATGCATGGGGACCCACTCATAGAAAAAACAGAACTCAAAACCTCCACAGGCTACATTGATGCAAAGTTTAAGATCCCCTCCGGACATGTTTTGTATGGAGATTGCTCTACTTTGAATAATAATTTGTATGTATGTTCTTTTAACAAAAAGTTAAATTATCCTCCTAAAATCTTTGAAATGACTTCTACCTCTTCTCTTTCATTAAAAATGCAGCATCTGTAAATAGAAGTTGAACTGCTGGGCAACATGTGCTTCCTGCTCACTATAAAGTCCACTCTTAGTGTATGTGAGCTGGAGGCTTCAAATTTCCACATCACACTTTTACAAGTTGAATCTTGGACCAGGATTGGCTTCCAGACTATTTGTGATGTCACAAATCATGCTTGTAGGCCCGCCCCTGAAAATTAGGTTTTCAATGAGCAGATGGATATTTTCCACTATAAGCAGATTAATGTGTGAAACTCTGAACAGACATTGTTCTGTGCTGTGAAACTCATACATCCAACTGTAACTCTGAACAAGAAGAAAAACATATTTCTAAGTAAAGTTAAGTAATATCCTGTCACTAAAGTGCAACGTTTTGAGGGTTTACTACAATACCTGTCTGCGTTGCTCGTTTGTCAAGATATGAATTGGGTAGACTTTGTTGTGATCGTCTGTCACCGTGTTGTTGTTGATTTCTGCATCTGCCTGCCTCCTGTCTGCACTATTATCTTTTATTAACTTAAAAGAACTGTATTTGTATTGTTACCGTCTAGTACTTTTGAATCATGAGAAGTGTTTGCAGTAGGCATATGGTACTTAAAATAGACTTTTAAATGCCATCAGTCCACACAGCCTTTCTTATTCATGTATTTGCTGCAAATTTAATAACTAGCTACCAGCAAGAAAAAAACTAATGTAGGCAATTAACAATATACTCATGACTTTGCTTTACATTTAATTGGCACATTTACTGATCATTTCATTCCTAGTCACCAAATGTCCCCAGGTGCGTCCTGACAGGAACAATAGATGCCTGTGAACAAAACCAATTTGTTTGAATGTGTATAGGTGGTGGATGATGATGATGATGATGATGATGATGATGATTATTATGTTGTTGGTGGTGGTTAGCATGTGTGCTTGCAACTGTGTGATCACATTCATGCAGGTGTGTGAGACAGAGCTGCTGTATATGTTAATAGTCTGCAGAGGGGAACATCGCTAAACATGGGCTAACTGTGTGAATGCTGGGAAATACATAGGGAAACACCCCAGAAAACATACACACCCAACCACCCACCTCACCTCTCCCTCTGCTCCTCCCTCCCTGTCTCCCACCTCACAAAGGAAATCTTCACTACTGAAGGCGTAGGCTGCTGCAGCCTAATCACAAAACGTCCCCGGTGAACTGCTGCACCCAGACGAAACAAGGAGAGCAAAGGAAACCATCCAAAGCCAGTGCAGTTTTCAGAACAGGGTCATCCTCACATAATAAACATATGAAGAAATGGCCCCAGTATGTGAAAAGCAGTAGGCCAGGGGCCATACACAAAGCATTGACCTACATCCACAGTAACACTGCACCATTGTGGTGCAGCTCCCCAGAGACTCATTAGAAACATTTATGCTTGTGCGCTGATATTTAACAATTTGTTTACATAATGTTGCTTACAAGTCTGTAAACTTTCAATCTGTCCCCTCTACCCAACAAACGCTCCAAAGCTGGAACATTTTCATGCAAGCTTGCTGATCACAGATTGTGTTTTATCACAGCTTGTGACAGCGTTGCATTAAAAATGTGTATTTTTGAGACTTTCTTGAATATTGAGATTCCAAGAGGAGTAATAAGTAAACATACACGCAGGAGTGCATGTTCAATATGTACACAGACAATATGCACAAAGTAGCTCCTTGTCTTAACATACTCTATCTATTGCTCTACACAGTATATATTGTAGACTGTTAATAACTTCACTTTATCCTTGTTATACTTAATCTAATGTAACTAGGAGCTCTTATTTTTCTTTATTGACTGAAACTGACAAGCAGTAAAGTGATAAACCCAGAGGTAAAATTCTATACGCGTGGACATGAAATCAAATTTGGTCTCCTTAGCAACTGATGCTGCACAGGAGCTTGTAAACACACAGATAAATTCAAGACAGAACATTAAAGAAAAAACAACAAAAAGTGCAAGAGAGGCAGGGATTTAAAGAAAACAGAATAATGCAATAACAGAGGAACAAGATGTGGGTTGAATTCAAATAAATTCAAGTTTATGGTTGTAAGCAGGAGCAGAAAGTTCTATATTAAAAAACCCAGAACCCAGAGCTTTAGAGAGATCACCAGGGGAAGGAATCAAGAGACATTTTCCTTTTTTCCTTTGCCTTCAGTAATATTTCCAAACCAGGTACTTCATTTCGTGCAAGATTAGCCTGATTAAAAATGGAGAGGATTAAGAAAGATACATCCAAAGTGTCTGCTGTAGCTAGCTACAGGGCTGTAAAATGTTTGATTAATGAAACATGAATCACAGACTGGTCTCACTGCTGCCGCTAGCATAGCTAATACTGGGAGTTTGGCCTGACACCATTACTCAGCAGGAGTTTGGCCCACATCGCAGAATCATCAGGCCTCATGGGGCCTGGGTTGTTGTTTTTTCTGCTGCTCACTGTGTGCAATGTAAACGGATCAGCTTATCGGCCCACCTGCGCCAGCAAATAAGAGGCTATAATGACATGTACAGTGTGACAGTGGGAGGGAGTTACAAAAATACAATACAAAACAAATATTACAAAATAAAAAACATTTCATAATGCTATGCCTGTTTCACTAAGCAAAAGATCACGTCATGTTTTGAATGTCGACATTGGCCGTTTGCCTGATAAGGGCCAAAGCAGGATAAGCAGAATTTAGCTGAGAAAACAGCCGCAAAACATTTAGTTTTCACCTTCAAAGAGGTCACTTCACTGGGGCTTTGGCATCTCCGCTTGCACTGCTGCAACACTGTGCGACAAATCCATACGAGGGCTTTAAGCCACGCACTAAATCCTGTGTATTCAGTCTTTCCTCTCTGATGGGGCATGCAGGGCGAGGCTGACTGACTCAGAGCACATTTATCCAAGGTGAACGACATCAACACGGGCCGTAATGACTAATATATTGTCCACTGTGGCTAAATAAGCATTGACAGCGTCTGGCATGTCAAAGGCCAAAACATTAGCTATGTGGGTTTTTTTTTTACTTAACGAGTGACCAGTGAAGTCACAAGACTTTAATTTCCCCCCACACGTCTCTGTCAACACTGCAATTTAAGATACAGCTCAGGACGAAGGGTGAAGTTCAGCCCAGTCACAGCAGATTGTTTTTGTTGGATCGAGCTCTGTTACACACTCATCAGCTATGGAAATGATGTCTGCTCCTTGCAGGTTTTCTACAGGAGGGAAACATTTTAGGTGCCAAGAGCAACATGACCCAAATAGGTTCCACTTGGCGGAGAAAATTGCATTATTTGTGAATACAAGAGGACAGCAGTGGGTAATTGCAAGAGGAGCCCTAATCAGAATGGGAGCAACGAGAAATTCATCATGTTTCATAGGGACTCCGAGCTGGAAAAGTATAGTCAAAAATCTGGTGGATTCATTTGTTGAGTAGTGGGAAAGACGGGGAGCAGTATAGTTTGTCCTGATGGGACGGGAGAAGCTGAGGACTGGAACAGGAGCTGACAGACATCACCAGTCAGTACACAGCCAACATGGAGGGTCAGTTAAACCTAACAATGGACAATGAGGCTTCATCTCCTCTCCCATGGGCTTCATATTATGAAGCCAGTGACTTCAAACCTAAATGTCACTACTGTTACTGCATGTCTAGTGATAATCAGTGTTGAACGTTGTATTCAGACTTTCTACTTAAAGCTACTACGTGTCGAATCCTTTTGGGATTATAGCACAATATAAAGGATTAATGTGACATATAGTTTTGTTTGTGGAAGTCTTTGTGTTGATTTCACCCCATGCCAAAGTGTTTTTTATACTACCACTGGGGGCGCCAAAGTCAATTTCTAATTCTGCACGTGCTACACACCTTTATTGACAGTGGCACTAAACTATCTTTAGCTGCTAAATGCTCCACATCGTTCCCCAGGTAGTCACTAACTTTGTTTTGCTCGGCAGGTAGTAAAAAATTGTTTGCTCAATAGCTGCTATGGCTGGAAACAATGCTGAAGAGAGCAGTGAGAATGAATCAAAACATTAAATATGCATGCCACAAAAAAAAACAGTTAGCTAAAAGACACTACAGTGCTCAGAAGAACGGAGGGGAACTGCAGTCAGTGGATAATCCCAAGGCCTCTTTCACCTTCTATAGCCATTTGATCCATTGTTAATGCAATGATATTGATTAGTGCATCTTTAAGTAAGTGCAGAAATATAATTAACCCAATGTCAACAAAAGCAAAACACCTTTTACAGTGATTCATTATCAGAAACAGTAGAGAAAATTTAAAAAAATCTCTAATTATTTATGCTTTTAGGTAGTTGAATCTATGCAAATGCAATATATTTTTCAAGCTGATAATATTTTGTATGTAAAATCTTAATCTGTCAAATGAAATGTAGTGGAATAAAATGTACAATATATATCTTTGAAATGTAGTGAGGTACATCAAGTACAAGTATCAAGTATAAAGTGGCATAAAGTTGAAATATAAAAGTAAAGTACAAATTCCACAAAATGGTACTTAAGTATAGTATTTCATTCTCCACCACTGTTGATAATGGAAGGCAATTAATGTATTGACTCCTATGTATAAATACCTTAGTAAACATAAACCAAGAAATGTCACTTCTGAGACTTAAAGACACTGAAACCTCAATAAAGGTTCTCTCCCTAGTCTGTAATCCAATTATTGAAGGCAGTGCATTCACCATAGGGATCAGTGAGAATGTCAGACAGTGAGCTGGTACATAATGAAAAGAAAAAATATTGGCTATTTGTGGCGCTGCAGTCAGGGGAAGGGTATATCTTTCCGGAAATGGAGCGGAAAAGTATAGCCGGCATTCTTGTTGCCAAATAAACTACACAACAAGAGGCGTTGTGGCCCTGTTGACACAGGGATACATATTTCTGTCAGCACTCCATCAATATTTATGGTAGAGAAGCCGAGACAAAACAGGCAGCAGTTAAAGTAATCAACAGCAATGTGCTCCTGCATCTGTGCCCTGTTGCCACAGCATTACATCAAAAACTATAACAGACACACTCAGACACACACGCGCACACACACACACACACACACACACAGACCACCAAGAAAACAAAGACAGGAAAAGGATGGAGGTTTGCGGCAATGTCTTCTTTAAAAAAATTTGCAAAACTAATGTTGCCAGTCTACTTTATCACCACAATTATGATTCAGCATCTGTTCCTCTTAGCGTGTGATCAGCCAGCGCTCCGCCGGCGCTGAGGGAGCGGCTGGACGGCCAACCTCTAGAGACGAGCCGCAGATTGCTCTGAGGTGGTGGCACACTGCCAAGCCAATTCTGTCCTGTCCTTTCAGATCCTTATCAAGGGCGCCAATAACAAAAGGTAAATCACAGCTCCTGTGGGTGAGTGAGAGACAGAGAGAGAGAGTGTGTGTGTGTGTGTGTGTGTGTGTGAATTAACGAACATGTGTGTTCTTCATTGTTTGGAAGCGCACATGTGCATGTTTCTGTATGTTACATGACGAGGCTGTTTATGCGCCAGCTTATTTGCATGTGTATTTTGGGTGTATGTCAACAGCTAATTAGCTCTCAGCTCACATTCACCCTATCCCTTCATCCCCCCCCCCGCGCCTCCCCCTTCCTCTCCTCTGCATGTACCTGGTCAGCAGGCAGCAGTCGTGAAGCAGGGTTTCCTCCACGTAGACGCCCCTGTCCTCCTGCGTGGCCACAATGTGGCCATTGTGACGCCACCGCAGCTCCACCGACGTGTCCAGGTAAGAGGCAGTGCACTGCAGGGGAAGACGATCTCCATGAAAGACCAGTTGTCTCTGGGAGGGGATGAGCTGGAAGAGGGGCATCTCCAGAGGTCCATCTGAAAGATAAGAAGATAAAACAGGAAGGGTCAGCTTCTAAACCGTCCCTACCTCCTTCCAGAGCTAGGAAGGTAGAGGAAGAGAGCAAGGGGTCATTCTTCCATCCTTGAGGCAGAATGGAGGTTTAGGGGATCTGAAATCTGAAATTAGACATATCATATCCTGCACACACTACCACAAATACACACATGTATGTACTCAACCAATGCACATGTGTGCATCCCCCAAAATACTGTCAACACACACATACACACGTTCTGTCAAGGTCACACTCCTCCCCCGTCGTTTCCACGTGTTGTTGCTGTTGCTGTGCGAGATGAACAACAGCTGATAAAGGAGGACAGCCTTGAGCGCTCCCCTGGACTCTCCTTGACTCCTTACATGTTCACAATGGAAGCCTGCCGCAACACCAGTGATAGAATTACTTACCAAGCAGCTGGCTGAGTCCTCAAGCCTTTGTGCCAAAGAATAAGGTTATGACAAAGATGAGATTAGAAGACAGGAGAGAGTGTTTAGGCCAGTGCCAGTGCCATGTGGAGAGAGTTAGATTTTTTTATTGAGAATCCAACAGGACCTGATTGATCTAATCACACTGCAGATATGTGATATGGAAGATGATTCAATGTCTAATCATGATGAACCCATAGAGATGTATCAGTGGCACCT
This sequence comes from Nannoperca australis, assembly GCA_036023655.1. Lineage (NCBI taxonomy): Eukaryota > Metazoa > Chordata > Actinopteri > Centrarchiformes > Percichthyidae > Nannoperca > Nannoperca australis. The sequence continues at coordinate 20,840 of JAVQJD010069043.1, forward strand.
GGTTTGGCGAGCATGGACTGGCCAAGTGTTTTGTCCAGGATTAGAACAGTGCCTTGCCAGCTCACTGTACCACCTTGGGAATTCCTCCGGACATGTATTTCCTTGGACATGCTCCAAAGAGCAGTGTAAGCAAGTGCTTTGCCTTTGCTTGTATTCCAATCAATTGTGGATGTTGCTGCTGACAGGCAATTCGATACATGGGTCATAAAGTCTTTTATAGCTCCATGATTGGTTTTGAAAAAATGCTGAAAGATCCATGTCAAGTGATGTGAATGATCTGAATGTCTACAACATTCCCCTCGAGCAGAAAACAGTAGTTAGCACGACTGTTTATGGTAATACATAACCCACGAAACAATCACAGTTTGCGCATGCAGCACTTTGACCTCAATTTTCTACACAAGTAATTCAAAATCACAAGTGCATAATCAAAAGTGGCATACTTTCGAGACTAGCATTAAAAATCTGCCACTAATATTGGATTTCCATGATGACATCTCTGTGTAATTACTTGAGCTGACCCTGTTATAGTGTTAAGACTCCATGATAGTCCTCGGCAACAGTAGCTGAGGCTTTGTTATCTCCTGCGAGGGACACACAGCAGAAACAGCATGGGGGCCATTGAGTGTTGACTTGGCTGTCACTGATACTGTTGAAACAACGCTTTGAGCCAAGGATCAGAGTGTGGCTGCTTGCCTTCGCCCAATGGACACTGCCAGAGCAAAATGCAATTATTGGTTGTGTGTGTGTGTGTGTGTGTGTGTGTGGTGGGGAGGGGATGCAGAGGCATGATGATATTTATGCTTGTATGTGTGAGTATGAGAGTAGCAGTGTGGCTCACTATGTGGAACAACCATTTTGATGCTCCCTGACTACCAGAGCTTTGTTAGGAAAATGGAGTCTGGAGTGTACCACTGCATTAATTATAGACTTTTACTATACTCAATCAATTAACAAATTCCTTAACATTTTCATGAAATCACTGCATTATTTTTTTTCATACTTTTAAGGCATTTTTGTTATGGTCCATTACCACAGTGACTTTATTTACAAAGGATTTACAGGAAAAATATGCATCCATATTTATATAGCACAATTTCATCTCATGGATAACAGCTTCACTATGTATGGTTCATTCTCTTTACACTGTATCAGAGCTGTATTAAGTTACTGCTGCTGCTTCACATTAAATGCTGGTGGTGGCTTTTATTGTGAAGCAGTCACAGGAAACACAACCTGTTGGTTGTGTTAGCACTAACCACAATAATTCATCTAAAATGCACAAAAATGAAAAACCAGACCACAGTCATTTTCTGCATATTATCAGGGAGTCATTTTAGATTTTGGACCGAAATCTTAAATATTACATCTTTGAATTTAACAAGCAATAATTCTATTTGTCTATTCCGTCTTTAAATGGTGAACGGTTAATTTAATTTAAAAATGGAATCATAACCATTTTTCAAGACTTACATTTCAAAATGGGGCCAATTGATTTACTTAATTGTATGCCTATCGTACTCCATTTCACAATCCATTTGTTTTCTGCTTCAGCATTTACACATTTCAGCAGTTCATCATTACATGTAAGCAGTGTGTCACCTGGAAATCAAATGTTCAACCCGCAGAGAGACAACAGGAGCTTTGATTGGCCAGCTGTTTCTCTGATTGGCCAGCTGTGTCAGCAGGAGTCATGTGGAGGGTTGGGCCAATGCAAGCTCCTACTGCTGCGACATTCAAATGCAAATTAAATGTATCAATTCAATTTGTAAAGTTACTTTTAAGTCAATCTATGTATTAATCAAAAGTAATTATAAAAGTCCATAATTATTCACATTCTGGCAAATGACAGGCCCCATTTCTCGCACCTGTTAGCATTACAAAGTTATTATGGTAACTGGCATGATACTTTTTAGTAAAAATGATATTTGGTATGAGAAGGCTGTAAGAGATGGATGAGTACCCCGTTAGAGGGTTTATTTCTTTTTCCATGTTTATTCCCACAGTAAAAGGTTTAATCCATATCTGATCCATACCAAAACTGTTTTTAAAATAAAACGGGCACACATTCTCATTGTGTGACTAATGCTCTTATAATCCTGCTATAGAAAGCAGAGGCTGTGCTGTGGCTCTCATCCCAGCAGTGTTAAAGAACCAGACGCCTGCCCTGACCTCAACACAGGAAGCACCTGATCCTGGCAGGAAGTTGCATGTGCTCCTCCGTTCCCCCTCATTTGCAGGCAGTACCCGACCTGTAACAGCATGGGGACAAGGAGCTCATTGCTGGAATGTATGCTGCAGACATCTGCTAGTCATCACGCTGGAGCCGCTGGAGAAAGAAACAGATGCATCTTCTATGACACATCTTCATAAAAACAATGGGGGGGGAAATCTCAGTGGAGAAATATTAATATTTTCGATGGTATGTGAGTGTGGAAGAGGGATATTTTCATCTCATCCAATCATTTTTCTTGATAACAAGAAACTAGCATCAGGTGCTGGGAAATATCCCATCCACACAGCCTTAACAAGGTCCTGGCCGGTGTACACGTCTGTACAACATTCTCTTACAAAGTCAAGCCTTGTGAAAATAACAACCATCAAATAACATTAAAATGGTTGTTGGAGCACCAAACTGTATCCAATTGAAAACTGTTAGTTGCCAAGTGAATGAATAAGGTATTGTAAGATGTGCTGTGGAGAGGCGGATGGATCCAAGCTTGGCGAGAGCAGCCCAGAACGTTATCATTGTAATCCCATAATGGATGCTTTAGGGCTGGAAAGGAGCGCTCCTCGTCCTGCCACTGGATACCACTCATGGCTCTTTGTCTGTTGTCTGTGCAGAATTACCCTGTAATTGCTTTGGATTGTTCTGTGTAAATGAAAAACACGTACAATCAGGATTACATAGAATAACTCCAGAACGTCTGTGCTGCAGACGTCTCAGGACGGCGCTGTTTATACATGAAAAAAGGAGGGAGACTGGGACACATTCTTCCTCATTAGTCTTCTGCAAACTGTTTCACATCATGCATAGAGTGCTTTACATAATGTCCCTTCACTTCACTCAGATACCCATGCACAAACACAGACATACCCAACTACTAACCAATGATTTTCTCATTCCAGAGCAATATCCCGTGCATGAACCAGATGTAAGGAGAAGAGGAGGTTGATTCTATCACATATGAGATACAATTCCCCTGCGGACCGCAGCACAGAGAAGGAAGATAGAGCAACAGAGGGGAGACAGGGAGTGAGGCAGGGGGAGATTGCCTGTCTGTAACCAGTCTTTCAGAAAAAAAAGGAGGGAAAGACTTTTGGATTTCTCTTTACTGTAGCTAGCAGCTTCCAGTCAGTAAAGAGGCCATTTTGTTCTGCTCAAAAACTCTGTTTGATGATAGACACCATGCTGCAACAAGACCTATCTTAATATTTTAGTCTTCAGACTCAAATAGTTACTCAGTTTTGCAAATAGTGCACGTATTGAAATTGCTCTCTAACAAATTTGTCAGCCTAGAAATATAACTCCACTAGCATTATAAACATTTTACTTTTCTTTCTTTCTTTAGTTTTTCTGCTAGTCTGCTGTAGATAAGGGCAAACTCACACTATGTTGTGTAGATTTTATATATAAGTGTGATTATAGGGAAGGTTTTGCTAAGCACACCTGATTTTTTCCACCAGGCGCTTGCTGCATATTCAGACTTTTCACACCTGGCAACTGGCCCAGTTCAACTCAAGCCTTCTACCACAGGCCACTGTGCAACTTTTGTATAACTACTACCAGCTCAAGTATTTCACTTTATGTTTTACTAAAAGCACTTTGATAGAAATGTGTGGGGCAGGTGAAAGCATAGCTCATTTATTTTCCCAGCACATATTGCTTCTGCTGATTCAGCAGATTTGAACTAGCAACTTCCATATCACAAGCTCCTTCATTTGGATTTTAAGAATACTGCTGCTGCCAACACAGGAGGTACATAACAGGCCAATATTACAAGACCGTTTTTGCCTGGGGCTTTATCTCTTGAAATTTTGCACTAAATCATTGCCTTATATTAGGCCTGTCAAACAGTTCACAGCAGGTAGAGAGATAACAGTGGAGAGGGAAACTCATTATCAGAATAGATCTACTTAATCATGTTCTCATTGTGCTAACCACTTAATAACACCATTTTAGTGAATTTAAACTGGTTCTTGCTAATGATAAGTCTCAGGAGGCATTCTTAAAGTGTAAAGATATCCCATATCTTATAAACATATTTTTTCAGAGCTCAGCAAAATGTCCACCTTAAGAAACCATGCAATTTCGCCTTGAAACATTTGCTTACTCACTGCAAAAATACCCAATCAAATTTTATTGAAAACATTGGACATATGAGCTTTGTTTTGCATGAAACAAAGCAGATTTGGCTGCCAGTGGGCTAAGTGATTTTCACTTAATAAGATTTCTTAAAATAAGCTAGGATGTTCAGCCACCGGAAGCCTGTGCACGACATATGTGTATGCATGTATGTGCAGAGGTAACTCTGCAGCCTCTCTTATTAATAACTGACAATGTATATGCTGTAGTTTGTCACTGCTTTTCTCGATAAAATTAACATCATGAAAATATGTCTCCTTGAGGCATATACTATCTGACTGTCTATAAGGCAGATTTCAGAACTCAGAGACCTGCTGCTTTTCATTCCGGCCTCATACTCAAGGACTACTGTACACCTGGGATGCCAGGTGGAGCCAATTAATTAACTAAGTGCTAATTATGAGGAACATTATGTGGGGACTATGGGTAAGATATCTTTTTTTTTTGCTACAAATTCTAATGCATCAGTCTGATGCAGGAATAAATAAAGTACTATGACTATTTATTGGGAATAGTAAGAATAACATTGGAGGTGTAAATAACATTAAATCTGCTCTTTTTATAGCACATATTTCAACTTTTGTTGTATTGTATTCGTGAGTATCAGTGATATGATATTATGTTTTGAGCTACATGCTACAAATATTTGGGTACATCAAATATTAACAAAATGGTCATGATGTTATTTTATTTTAATAATTTATTATGAAGCAAAAATGCTAACTCAACAACTATGTTGTCTAGCTAACATGCAAGCTAATACTAGCGAGCTAGGAGCAGTTAGCAAGGTTAATAGGTTGATTATTTTCATTTTATTTTTCTTATAATTATTTTTACTCAAGAATAAAACCGGTAAACACTGCATTGTATAACTGCATCATTTCTTTTATGCCTTTTTAATGCTTTTAAGGTATTGATTTTTGTTAACCTCACACCCTTACGGTAGGTCCTTACCACATTTGAGCTGCTGTTCACGTAGGTTGCGAAACTCCAGTCCGTGGAGGTAAATGGGGAACACACACACCGTGTCGTTGCCAATCCTCACCGAGTTGCTTCGAGCCCAGAGGAGCAGCCACTTGAGCTGACAGTCACAGAACAAAGTCTCAGTGCTGAAGTGCCTGGGGAAAAAAACAGTAAACAGTTACAACATGTGTGCTTTGATTACATTACTGGGTTTGAGCGACCATTCTCTGACTTTATTCATCTGATAGGTGTGTGTCACAGCAGACATTTTGACATGTAATAGGAAACAGGAAAAACACAGGTGTAATTGATAAAATGACAAGGCTTTTACTGGCAACAGTCTGTTTAAGCAGTGCTTAAATGTAAGTCATAATATCCGCAAAAAAAAGCCTATAACTTCTTGTATTACCTTTGCCTCTGTACAAGAACAAACAGGTTTACATTTTTTTAACCACAAATTAGACAACTGAATGTATCATGTACATGATATATGTGTGTCTTTGCCTTACAGCATTCTGAGAGCCACGAGGTGTGTAAAGAGTCCCACTGTCAGCGTGGAGAAGATGTTCCCAGATATATTCCTGTTTGTAAAAAAAAAAAAAAAAAAAGAAAACTCACTCACTTAATCAACACTACTGTATTTTGTTATACATTACCAAATCCATATCAAACACAATACACTGTACAAACAGCGCAAATTAAGCATAAAGCAATGCAACGCAGGTTTTTAGTTTAGGGGTTACTCACAATTTTGAGAGGTTCCCCAGATCAAGAAACATTTCAGGGGAGAGACAGCCAATCCTGTTGTTGGACAGGTCCCTAAAACGACAAAAAAGGTAATGCCAGAAAAACATCCTTCAGTTCATATAGTGAATATCAATTTTTACTGATAGAAAGAGTGACAGAACTTAAAATAGGAATCAACGGAAAAACGATTTGTTTGTGTTGCATGCATGTTTGCCTTCTTAAAAGACAGAGAACTTAAACAGCAGTGACAGCTGTGTTAGTAAACCAGTGCCATTTTCATTCCTCATTTTCAACTTCCTGGACTATCTGTCATGACCTTTTGTAACCTATTACTCCTCATATAACCATTGTTTGTACACACTCTTCCACATACACACACATGCAAATGCAGTGCGCTTCCATATGCGAGTGGCTGAGCGCTGTCGCGTCCGTGGCTCGGTGCCCTCATACTCTGTAATTAAAGAGCTGCTTTGCTGGAGCAGCTGTGGGAAAATAAGCAGAGCACTCGAGTAATCACCAGTTGGGGAGCACTTAAATTAGCACTCTGCTGCTTCCCGAGCTTGGCGCACACGCGCCCCGAATCAGCATGGCTAACTTACTGCTTGCATCCCTGCCAGCCCAGATCCCACTAACTATCAGGCTGCAATCATGTCACTCACTCTGAAGCCTATATGTAGAAAGCCAGGATGAGTAATTGTTGAGAAAATTATTCAAGTAGAAGAGTTCACCAAAAACATTTCTATACCAAAATCAGTACTTTGTGCACGTTTACATTGCAAGTAAGTTTATGACATTTTAAGTTATATGTTACTTTGAAAATCCTAGTTTGTGTATTGTCAGAAGAAATAAAGAGGTTTTGATCTAATAAATATTTATCCTGTCATAATCTCAACAATGGAGTAGTGAACCTGCCTTTTGGAAATATATACTCTAACACTTAACTATTGTCCAATTCAGTGTACTTAGTATTTTTGCCATTACAGCCTCACTTGGTTTGGTATGACCGGTAGTTTATGATGGCTGGGAGATTCTCAATGAACCGCTATGACAACCGAAGGCGTCAATAAGCTAATATTTGTTAGCCTTGTCTACTTGTAATGTAGAACAAGCAGTGGTTTATAAAATACCTGAAAGCCACTCTTGAGTAAAATTATTTAATCAGAAAATGACTTTGGTAGAAGTTAAAGTCAACTGTTGTAATACTACTTTAATAAAAGTTTTAAAGTATCTTAAGTAGCAAAAGCTGAAAAGAAAACTGACGATGAAGAGGGCACAGCTCAATGGCAAACATTTAAATAAATAAGAAACAAACATCCTTTTCTATAATCAATTCCAACTAAAATGTGTCCATATTACATTTTTTATAATAAAAACTCATATAACAGCATCGTCAAACCCACAGCCAGCCAATAGTGTTGAGCTGGCAGCAGCAAACATGCTTACAGATTAGGTTGCTAACTTTTTTTTTACTGTGTATTTTTGCTGAGAACACACAGAAGCCTCAGAATCTCTAGACGAGTCATGTCGAAGACGCATGTGAGGCGTTAACATGGATGCCGAAATGACAAGCTGTTACGTGACGCACACACATTGCTCAGGTTGGCGGTGTGGCCCAGGTGGAACTGCATTGGTCTGTGACCCTTGCCTTGCAGGTTGTAGCAGTCCATCGAGAGTCTCCCTACAGTGGTTATTATTAGCAATTTGCTACATTTTGCTGTTTAACTGACTGATTTCTGCATCAGCTTGCTGACTTTATGGCTCTTTTCAATTTCAATTAGTAGAACTAGAAATTCAATGTGCTATTTAGCAAAGGTCACATAGTTTTCCATTAATGCACTATTTGGCAGAAGATCTGTGGTTTTAATCTATAAATCTGAGTGGAGAAAGTTAATGACAACGCTCTCCTTTTCATTAATGGCAAACATGAAAACTCCCAAATCCTGCAAGACTGTGACTGTGGTCACAACGGGCAGCTCCCACTTGTGAATGTATCTATTAATGGGAAGGATGCCATTGCTTAAAAAAAGGGCAATATGCCCTCACGTTGCATTGCATGGACAAAGAAAGTTCAGAAAAGCCAGAAATTGTAGTTTCAGCACTTTTGCCTCAGTTAAAGTTTGAGATCTCTTTTCACTATGTACTTTAGACACTCCTTCTCATTGTCTCTAAAGCTAGAAGGACATGTCCCTGTGTCCCATGGAGAAGGCTATCATAAGGCTTCATAATACTTACAGTCTCCTCAGAGCGAGCAGACCCCGAAAAGCCCCAGGCTCCACTGTACTTATCAAATTATTCTTCAGGTCCCTGGAGAAGAGAGGGAGAAAGAGTCAGACAAGAGTGAAGTCAACAGTTACTAACTATCTTTCTGTCCGTCTGTTAGACAGAAGTTTTAAGATTAAATTTACTGAGCAACTGTAAAAACGTAACTATAAACAGTAGAATTAATTTCAAATTAGGATTTTACCTTTGTTCAAACATTATGTCAATTGGAAAATACTGGGGCCATTCAGTCGTGTGTTTGCTTGCTCCTGTTAGCTGGATAGCACAGACAATTTCCTGCAGGTTTAAGACCCAGACCATATCCAGCCAAGGAGCAAAAACACACGTTATAGCCAGGCACTCCTTGTCCGCCTCCACCACCTACCCCCAAACCTCTGACGCTATTAAAAATGGATCTCAGAAAAATCTCCTCTCTGGTTTTGTCTGCAGGCCAAAGAAAACTTCCTGAAATTGTGTCCCTGGTTTCCTTAAACTTCGCAATGTATGTCTAGTGTGATGAGAATGAAAAGAACATTATCCAAATGTGAACAACAATGTACCTCAACTCAGCCCAAAATGTCTTTTTCTTTTTCATTAACAATCACACAGGCCAGACCAGGGCCAGCCAAAAGAAACAAAACAAGACCAATGGGACAATCGAAGATACAGCCATTGTCCCAAAGTGAAAATAAAAGTAATCCTTGAACTCTCTTTATTTGACACATGGGACAGTTTGGTAGCAAAATGCTCCCGTTTGCCTAATCAAAGCAGAAACTAAATAACTCACCACACTACATACAGTACAAAATGAAAGATGTATAGGAGCAGATTTTCTCTACAGATTGTTAGCATGGATGTTTGCATCACTACTACTAGATGTACTGTATGAAAAGCCTGAACTGTGACTGTTTTACAGTAAATTGTGCTAATTTGGTCAATGTAACACATTAGCTACACATACAGAAGACCTCATTAGCGGCAGAAAAATGACTCCTATCTAGGGTTAATGATCTGTATCTTGTGTTAAATTGTTCAGGCCATGTTAAAACACACTGTCTGTACCATTAGCACTCCCCAACAGCTCTCCAATCAGGTAGTAGCCAGACCACAAGTCTTGTGGCAAAAAAAGTATCTGTAACTGACACACACCTCCTGTATTTGTTTTTCCCTTTTTTTTTTTTTTTTTCTAATAAGGTGTCTCATACGATTTTATTAATCTGGGGTTTGAGTGAATCTGTTTCCTTGGTTTGACCTAAATCCCTGATTATACCAGCTTTCAAAATCACAAATACTTATGAGACTTTCTGTAGACAGAGTCATTCACACAGCAAGTTATAGCCCGCCTAAGGAAGAGCACTAAAGTTGCTTTCCCAACAGACTAACCTCCTTGTCAAGTCAGGTTGGCCAACGGCTAGCTCTCATCTCCGCTCTCATCCAAAGTTCCCTTTGATCATGTACAATAAGCTACAAAAGAGCGGGTGGAGGGTGGAGGTCAAAAGGTCATCCGTTGTGCCTGCAGCACCTCCATTTATCCTGAACCGACTCACTGCTCTGCCGTCTGTGAATTTGCTGAATGTTCAGAACCTTCCACCCTATCGACTGGCTGCCTTACCAAGGGGCAGAGGCCACTGCTCTGTGAGTCTACATACAGGAAATGTACTACTTTACAAAGTATATCAAGGCCTGCTGAATCAAATTCTCTAAACAACTACAACAACAGCAGAGTCAATCATACGGGACACTGTACACCCTTAACACTCAACTTAAACCAAGAAAATCAATTCATACATGTATGTCTGAATTCCTGAATGTTATGCACTAAGAGATCATTGTGAATATGATTTGTGTCATTATGTCCTATTATCCAGATAGGAAAATATAATCCAGAAATATCACCTAAAGTGTCAACTGCCTTGTTTGTTTTATTGGGGTTCCTGTATGAGGCCATTTTTAAAGCCACATAAAACAAACGATGGCATCGTGGGCAACACAACAACCTTTTATAGTCATCAGACCTGAGCCAACAAGTATCTGCAAATAAATGTTATAAATAATGTATGTGTGTTATAAACTGCTGAGGTTCCAGATGGGTGGGGTCTGCTACATAATACAACAGAATGGATGCCAAAAAGTCTCAACAATCAGAGGAAACTATTTGAAAGTCGATTTAGCATCCTTTTCTGTGATCAACTGTCTGGCATGATCTGTAATGTCCTCTGTCAGTAAGCTCCACATGTCTGATGCTCCAAACAGAATCAAACAAACTGTACAAGTGGAAGTGCACATTGTAAAGTATGTGTTGGATTCCAGCTCACTATGATACATGTACTAGACACACATGCTCACAGGTATACCCATAAATTCTCAGACAAAATCCAGGACACAAAAAATATAATGACTTCTACTGTAATGGCTTAATTCAGCATAATCTACACATCCATATTATTTTCAATATCCATTTCCATATGAGAATGCCCCACTCCAAACTCTGGGTTTGTCTTTTTAACAGAAATACTGTACTCTTTCAATCTGATTATTTACGTGTACTTCAACATGCTGCTGTTAATGAAACCCCACACTTGCTGTGTACACACTTGGTTTCAATGTTTCACAATAGACGCCTTCCAGGGAAGAGAGGAGATTATGCCACCTGAGGCTTTTAATGTAAACCTGATAGAGAAAGCACTGAATTTACTGTAAGAACACACAGCAACAGATCCTCCTCACAACTCTCCAGGACCTGGGCATCACCGGCACTGCACTCCAGTGGATCTCAGTGAATGTCTTGTATCTTGATAATGTACAAAGATAATATGTTCTTAGATTTAATGCTCTTTTGATTCTGCCATTGGCAGCGATGTACTTACTTATGGCACTTGTGATTCATCACCAGCTCTTACAAGACTGATAAGACATCTTGTTGTTTTCGATCATGGTTCTATACACTTTATGTAAGCTCTTATTTGGAAGTTGCTTTGGATAAAAGCGTCTGCTAAATGCCTAAATGTAATGTAATTCATGGTTCATGTGTTTTCTGTCTTAAGGTCTTCCTTTTTTGTGTTAGTTTTAGTTAGAGTCTGATCAGTTCACCTGTGTGTTTTGAAGCACCTGTTTTTGGTTTCATGATTTAGTCTGGTCTATTTTGTCTGGGTGTGTTCCTTTGTCTTGTTCTGGGTTCATTGTGTTGTTTGTCACTGTTCTTTGTCTATGCTGTTCATCCCGGTTTAGATTGTTTTTTTTTTATCACAGCCATTAACATTGCCACGGTACATTTTCTCTATGTTACTTGTCTTGTGTTTTGTTTTAAGTCCATGCTCAGGTGTAGATTACCTGTCCTTGTACCCATGTAGTTTTCATGAGCCAATGTTTGGCTGATTCCTGTGTTTATCATTTACGTATATAGTTTTCATTAAAGAAATATTAATTAAAATTTTAAGACACTTCAGTTGGTAAATGCACCAATCTAGAGACAACATGAGAAAATATAATCAGAACTGACTATGTGCATGCCAGCAAGCATCAGGGTGGTGAGAGATTCTTATAACGCCTTGGAAACAGAGAAACTGGGACCCATGCGTTATGACAGTGGTCAAAAGGGTACCTTTTTAAAGAAGTAATGCTCAAACGTGGTGTTCGAGTTGTAAATTAAATGGTATGACTGTACTGGAATGAAACACCACTGTTTTAAATCAGCCCTGAACCTGCGAGGACAATGCTAAAATAGAGTCAACTGGTCGGGACCTGTCTACGTCATGACATTTATACATAAAAGACTCTTGGTGCATTTTTTTATTTGCTTGGAAAGAGGGTTCTAGCTGAATTAGAGTGTGGGCTTACACTTTACCTGTCAAGATGGCAACATGGTAGCATCTGTGTCTGAACGCTCTGTTGGAAATGTATTTTAAGAGTAGAGATCCATCTTGTTATTAAACTGAGATACATCCTCCTGCTACAGGATAGTACTATGAAGGGAGAGGTTAAGCTGTAAGTGGAGCTGCCCCCCCCCCACACACACACTGAATTATGAGCTTGTTTTGGTCTGAGCAGGACTGGATTTCCTGTGTATGTTATATAAAAAGACGTTCTGCTGTCTTCTACATTTATGTTGGTGTGTGTGTGGAGCAGACTCAAAGGAATTCTTCAGTGGCTTCCCTGTCTAATAAATCCATGACCACAGCGTCAGCTGAGACCTCATCCAAGGTTTACCGTGTATGTGTCGCCAGCAATGTGTGCTTTCATGTCTCCTGTCTGTTTTGAAATGACCCTTCACAGTAAGGTAGCTTTCAACATTTTTAAGTAACTAGTTACTAACTAATATTTGAGTTTTAGTTCAGTTCTGTAACCAGTTTTTGTTGGTTGTCCATGCACAAACACTACATATAAGGCAGCCTAATTCATGTTCAAAACCTTTAGTTGAAAACTGAAATATTTGCAAATAATAAAAAAGAGCAAGCATAGACAAACAATGATTTAATCGTTGGAGCTTAGCGTGTTATTGAACTTTTCACAGTTTTATTTTGAGAATATAGTACAGCATTATAAGGAAGTCAAGTCAGTTTTATGTAAAAAGCCAGATATCACAAATTTGCTTCAGGGGCCTTTACAATCTGTGCAGCATAAAATACCCTCTGTTCTTAGACCCTTGATTTGGATAAGGAAACACTTCCCCAAAAACCCCTTTAACAGGGAAAAAAATGGAATAAAGCTCAGGAAGAACAACATGTATGATATTTAGAGACCCTATATGTACAATGTTTAGATTATTGTGTCCTCTCGGGAAACATCAAAGTTAGAAAAAATTTAATCTTTAATCTTTCATGAAATCATGCATGGAAATATTAACACACAGTTCCAGTTAAATTTATTGCCAGTGCAAGTAATCTCCATTCTCCACTTACTGTGCTGCATGATCTATACAGAATGTATCAAGAATTTATTTAGTCTAAAATGCCCTCGTGACAGTGGTGGGCCGTCAGGGCCAGCAAGGCTTAAACATAAATCATGATGATAATTTGATAAAAGTTAATTTAATTTTGAATTTACTTTCCCTAAATATATAAAAATATTCTTCATATTCTCTTCATGTCCGTGTTGTTATTAGGTTAGTTTTTATCCAATCAGAATTCAGCTAGCTTGTGTTACCAGGCTGTATGAAATCTGCCTGAGGCCTTCAGAATCAACAATGCTGGCGTCTGTGCAATGTAAGTGAACGGGTACATACAGTTGATAGACAGTTGCGATAGCCAATCAGATCACGAGTT
>JAVQJD010069044.1:0-10609 GCA_036023655.1 Nannoperca australis
TGCAGTTCACTGATGTTGCTAATTTGCGTTGCTTGGCAACTACTCACACATGTGCGTATGAGAAAAATGCACGGGCCGCACTAACCCTAAACTTTGCTGTCAAGTAGGGGGCCGCAAAATATCGTCATGCGGGCCGCAATTGGCCCGCGGGCCGCAAGTTTGAGACCCCTGGCCTAACTCCTTTTCAGTATTTCTTTCCCTCAGCTGCACAAATAACTTTGTAGACTATTGGTATGCAACTTCAATTCTAAGAGGACTAATAGACCTGTCTTCTGATTGGTCAACACAGGAGAAAAGCTCATCAAGTATTGCTTTACACTAAAAAGCTGAATGAAGAAAAAAGAAAGACGAACCAATAACATACTAAAGTTGCGTTACATTATGTGTTTATGTACTAACCCTCAGCTCTTTCACCTTTCCATTTTCCTCAAATTAGAGAATATATTTAAATGCTCTTGACCCCTGAGACTGGCTCATCATAGGTGCACCGACAATAGATGTGTACAGGGCATCCTTGAGGGCTAAGTATTGCAGGTTGGTTAGGACATTAAAGTGATGTACGGTGGTGAACACCCTTCTTTCTCAGGATGTAATTGCATATAAATTGAAGATGTTTTATTTTGAACCCATTGTGTTAATTGCAAAAGTAGAACTGAGGTCTACATGACACACACTTAACACATACCTAAAACAAGTTTATGAATTTGTGATAGGTGATCTACGAGAAACCTACGATATAAAGCTGAATACATGGCTTTAAGTAAATGAGGGGGGAGTGTGTTTTAGATCAAAAAATTATTAATTTAGATTTTTTTGTGAAAATGATTTGCACTATTAATGTAATTGAGCTAAAAGAATGAAAACAATGTCTCACATTAATCCCTCACCCAATAATAATAAACTCCCTCCTCATGTCCAGACCAGCCAGGTTCAGGTTAAATCCAGGACAACTCAGACAGTCAGAAGAGATTTACCCAAAATACAGCATCACCAGCAGAGAAGAGAGTCCAGGGGAAGCCAGAAGAGCTTCAGCCTAAGCCCAACTATAGATTCCTTTGTCCGTCCTTAGCCTGCTAACCTTCAGTCATTTTTGAATTATCACCCTTAACAGAAGACGGAAAACCCAGTGACGCAGCACTGGTAGAATGTGGCTGACACTTAGCGAGGAACGTCACATGTTGTTTTGCTGTGTCTGCATCGTGTTCGGGAAGAAAACTGACAACTGGAACGTCAGATTAGAAGCATACACTGGCGGACAGAGGAGCATGAAAAAAACATTGCACACCGAAACTGTGCAGGAGCTTACTTCTTGAAGTCTTCCAACACTGATATAAGCAGTTTGCTGGGTGGCAGTTAGATGTTGGCTCACAGAGAACAGGTGTGAAAGAGACATCTTGGAGGTTTTGGAGTATAGTGTATAGTGGTTGTCGTGAAAGTTCTAGGGAAGAGGGGGCTTAGCTGGAGAGTGTGGCAGCATATATCCTCAAAGACAACAGTACAGACCATGTACATTTTTAGAGCTCATACCTTTACTGGGAAAGTATGATGTCTGCTTGAAACAGCATCTCAGTATTTGCATATAGATAAGCAAAGAATCAGTCTGGTAGAGAAAGCATTTCCACTGACATTCAGAAAGTGGAATGTTCTCAGTTCAGCTGGACATAATGCAGGACATCACCTAAGGACCAGTATGTAATTCTCAGGTACATCACTGTTATTAATAAGAGGCTTGTCGCTGTCAAGTGTAATGCGTCCACTGGAATGTCAATTTTCTGTCAGAAGTTCTGGAAAATCTGAAACTTGACAAGACAATGTGCAATGGAAATGTAACAGATATGCTTCTAACTTGCAGGGTCAATACAAAGACTTCTCTGTACTGATGTATGCACAGTCCCCCAACCAAGTGCACGTATGGTGCTATCTGGTGCTGGCAGACACAACCCAGAATCACCATTGAAGGTGGGTCAGTGTTTACTCTCCCCACTAACTTTGCAGTGTTCATCATGGGGTCATACAAATGAATGAATGTGTGGGAGAAGTCAGGCCGTGACAACAGTCACAGATACCTTGCTTGTTTGGTTCTTTCAGAAAACCTGAAGATGGTCTGTACATTGGTGTGCTGTTCACCATCAGCCATACAAGATCAGGCAACAGTGAAACCAAGTGTGCATGTCAAGCAGAGACCTTGCTTAGGTACCAGACAATCCTGAGAGACTTACTTCTCTGTTGTCCAAATACCTGTGGACAGCAGGGATGGACATCCTGTCTGGCCCCAGTAGGGTTGAGACAACACAAAACAACCTCAAAAGCTTGGAAAGAGAGTTTCAGACAGTCAAGAAAGCAGCAGACAAAGGAAGCTTTCTCACGCATGGCACTCTACATGCCAACCTGGCACGCCTGAGAAACTTCCCCCGCATCAGGAGTAGTGCTCTTCCTGAGTCTAACCTCCAAGACCACGGCAAGTGCTTGCTTAAATTTGACAGCAGGGCTACAGTGGGAAAACCTACAGTCTGAGCTGAAAAGTTTAACAGGGAGGAAAACAGGAGCAGGCTGAAAGCATCACCACTGGCTAGCGTCAAGAACAGTGGAAGATGGGTCTGGTGGAGAGGAGGAGGACAACAAAGAGGAGGTTAAAGTAGTTGCAAAAAGCAAATCAAACACTAAGGCGTTTCAACATGCTCACAAATACATACCATATCCTTGGCATTTTCCACCCCAACGTTTATCAAAGGCAGACTCAGGAGCAGCCTCTCCGACAAACTGGAGACTTTCATGTTGATGGCCACTGAGAAAGACTCTCTTATGGACCTGGACTGCAACACTGTGACTAACTAGCGAAAAAAGCTGCTCTTCGAATAAGGTGAGACAAAAAAAATTATTATTCACTATTGTGCAATTATCTAAGTAATCATGTGCAAGTAATCATCTAGCAACTGTTTGTTTTTTTAGATTTTAGATAGTATTATCATGTCTCAAGTATATTTCTCCCTGCCTTTCCCACACTTCCCCTCTCTCTCCATTTTGACTTGGTGAGTATGCAATCTAGACAAATCCCTCTGTTTTTGTCTCAGAGAGAGAAAGATAATATGATAGATGATAAATGATTGAGTCCCACATGATCACACAATCTTAAATCTCTCTGTCTTTCCCATCCTCTCTCTCTCTCTCTCTCTCTCTCTCTCTCTCTCTCTCTCTCTCTCTCTCTCTATCTATTACGGTTGCCAGCAGTTTGAGCAGTTGTTCTCCCTCTCACTTGTTCCACTGTGCCTCATCCACCAAACTTCTTGTGCCAAGAATCCCTTTTTGACAAGGTAAGACACAACAGTTTACACCACTTGCATTAAAGGCGTGTGCATGGATGGGTACTGCCCGGCTGTTGAGAGTCGAGACATTTGTGGTGGTGTGAAGGGATGAAGGGAATTGCTGAAGATGTGGATGGATATGACGTGGAGCGGGACTCTTGATGAGCTCTTTGCCCTGGATGTGATGAAAACTTCAGGTGAATGGGGTGCAAGAGGGTCACATTGATTTTGCACTGAAATGACAGCCGACAGCTCCAGAAAAGAAAACCGTTTTAACGTTTGACAGCAACAATATTGGCTCAGGGAGATTGTGTCAAAAACTGGTTGGTTAAACTGAAAGAGTGAACGCTCGTAGTCAGCTGACTGAGTTGGAAGTGGGAAAGAGAAAGGGTGAGAGACAACATTTGAACGAATGAGGAGCCTAAGATAGTCTTCCTGACTGAACTTCCACTAAGCTTCATTAGTATGGTTTAGCTAACAATTAAGCTCCAACACACTGCTAAAGTATTCCAGAAATGTACACTTTTAAGCCAAGATACGTTAAGTGAAATTGGACTGTATTACAATCACTATACAATGATCACTGTGTCCGTAGGGCAAACAAAAACAAAAGTAATCGGGGAAACACTTTGACTGACCTCTACCAAATGATGAAAAGATGTACAACTGTGAAAAGGGTGAGTATTTTATACTAACCAACGTTACATGTCTTTACTTGCCAGAGACAACAAGAAAAAACACAGATCTGTAATCTATCCGGTAAGTTCCACAAACCTAAGGAATGTCTTGCCAGTTTACCTCATCAAGCTGCAAACAGACACAGCAAGATGCTCTAAAATCTAATCACATCATCTGCTCTACTCAAAAGCAACCTTAGCTGCTGTTATATTCTAGTCATTATTGCAGATGAGTTGGCCTACAGTGTATGTTTACACTTAGACACACAGAAGCCAGCATACTGTTGAAGGGACATTAAAAAAAAGCAGAGAGGAGCCATGTACAACATTAATCATACTGAGGCTCACACAGCCATGGAGAGTACTAGTTGTGAGACAACGACAACTGGACCCTTAACACAAAAAGTTGGATTAAATGTAATTAATGCTTGCTGTCAATACAGTGTCAAAGTTAATAGACTTTAATAGACTAGTCTTCTCTGAGTAGACATGCAAGTGAAAGTTTGTTTGCAATTCAAAGCTGGCACCCCATAGTCCACAAAAAAGGGTTTTGGTAAACAGAAAAGAAAATCAAGCAACAAACAAAAGAAAAATACACAAATAAATAAATAAATAAAAGGGAGCAGCTGCACCAGTGTTTATATTTGGGTAGCAGGGATGCTACTTGCACCACGGATGTGGAATTGTGTTGGGCTCCCCAGTGTGAATTTTCATTAAAAGTTTTCTGTCCTGGAGTAGAATGCTACGCAAGGAAATGTCACACACAAATTCAAACTCATTAATATGCACCACCAGTCTTGAGAGATCTGTTGTGCTGTGCATTTGCCTTAGCTTATTTCCCTCCACCACATAATGAATTAACTGTTGTCTAAATTAGACCATTAAATGAACTATTAAAACTATTCAAAGAGTCACAATGGTCTCATGACATAAACACTCAATAATAGTGCAAACATCATTAGGGACCATCACAGGACTATTCCCAACATCCACACGTCTGTTAATTAAAACAGTCATTGTATATTGTATATACACTGGTGTGTTTTCTGAAGTATTGCAAAATAGATCTGAATGAATCCATAGTGACAGAATACTGCAGTACTTCTGCTGTGGGGAAGTGGAAAAAAAGTAAATTATGTTTGCAAGACATGTATTAGGTGATACTTTTCAACTGTCTACTTCTGGATCTCCCCCCAAATAAACAGCAACGATGTGGTCTGCCAGGGCCTTTTATGGATCTTCCGCCCTTCTTGCTTTTAGGTCTGATTGTTTCTCATGTCTGGGTCTAGGCATGGAGTATATTTTGGAGTACCTAACTAAACGTGTCTGTAGCATCAAGTATCAAAAAGTTCCAGGTAAGTTATTTGTCAAACAAAAAGGCCGACAAATTGCTGGCTGCATCTAAAATGTTCTCTGTTTTACATAATTGTTAGCTGAATATGAGTTTTGGATAAAATAGGCAAGCCAAAGACCTCATCTTGGCATCTGAGAAACTGATAGCCATTTTTATATTGTTTTGAGGCCGATCAATACATTTATTAATTGAAGAAATAAATTGACATATTAATTGATAATTAAAATGATTAGAGATGTCCTGAACCGACCCTAAGGATTGGTAATGGGCGGACCCGGGCTTTTTGTGATGGAGCAGTATCAGCTAAAGTAAGCCGATCTTATTCTGATCCTCTTCTTTGCTGTATTCAGCTGAGTTTTGTCGTGAGCCTGCTAGTGTTGCAGCACTGCTCTCCTTCAAAGCAGCCTACAATACAAGTGTGGGAATGTGAAAAATGATTGGGCTTACCTTGCTGTGAGTTAGCAAAAGGATTCGCTAAACTCAGACACTGTTGGGCTGAATCTGTAATCTCTCTATCCTCTCTCTTACTAGCAAAGAGCAGTTTAGAAAACATTCACTTTCACCGGTTGATGTGACAAATGTCAGCGGTTGCAAATTAGCCTAACATTAATTCCGTGAGTGACTTGATTACAGGCCAAAATTAAACTTGGCTGTTGTCAGATTGTGTGTGAAGCTCCGCTCTGCAACACCGCTGTACAGGGTGTCAGGGTGAACTGAGTGTTTGTGTAGTTTCAACACCTCCAACAGATTGATATGTCCTCTCTCTAGCTGACCATGTCACGTCAGTATCAGGAGTCACACTCTCCAGTTACACTTCCATTCATAAACATAGTAGGACGAAGTCGCATTTGAAAAATAAGGTGTGTATTTTTTATGTTGATAATCAACATCAAATTACATATACGTGTTGGATGACATTCATCATATTGGCAGATACTCAATATTAAAGGATTTGGATACCCGGGGATACCCAAAATAATATTCATTAGTTATTCCTGTGTGCATTGAATGCTTGGTCAGATTCTTTGGTGTGTTCACTTAGATACTTCTTCATAGATGTTTAGTTTTTTTTATCTGACCCTGCACAAAAAATGTAAATCACTGACACATCCCAGATAACTGGAGTGACATTATGTAAACAATCTGGCATTTCAAAGTTTAAGATTTTGAAAATGAATTCATATTTGGTAGTTATGATCAGGACTGATGTTGGTTAAAATATTTCAATCAGTGAAAGTGAAAACTAAGATTAATATATATTGTAATCTTCTATGGCAGTTTTACCTCAGAGGGTTACGCTAAATCAGAAAACTAACTTTAAAACTACATTTATATTAGGCTACCTTGTGTAATACTGATTTAATGAGCAGCTAGGAAGATTTGGCAAATAAAAAAATGGTTGAAAGCATGTTTATATTCCCCAAAAACAAAGGTATCAAACAAATCTTTTTGCTATTTGTACAAACAAAAAACTTTCAAACCCAGCCCTACTTGTGTCTCACAAGGATAACAAAGCTATTTTAGTGTTAAATAACAATAACAATGATGCATATGAATATTTGGGCTATATACTGCAGTTTGACTCATTGCATCATGTGTTGATGTAACTGGTGACGCTGGCTACAGCCCTGAATGCGAGTGATTTTAAGCTAATGACCCTTCTGAATTCTTGATACTGTAAGAATTATAGTAATACATTCATAATATGGTGTGCCTGCTTAGAAGTCAAATTCCCATGGTCATCCTGGTGGTTTAGGGTTTTGAAATGCTGGACCTTTTTTTCCATGTCACCCCCTTTTCTTTTTACCCCCATGTTTCCTATCAGCCTTTTACTGTGTGCTATCTGAAAAAGTACAAAATGCCCCCGAAAAAGTCAGAATTTCCATGTGACAATGCTATGAACACTATTTAGAAGCAACAGTCTACCCTGAAATGATGCTCACAATTACCTGTGATATCTTGAGGTTTTCTAAAGCCTAAAGTATGGTTGGGAATAGTGTAAGTAACAAACCTAGCAGCCTATTTTTTCAGCCACAGTGCAAATTGTATATGCACAGCTAACACATCCAAAAGGTACTACAGAGAGAAAAAAACAAAAGTACCCATGTAAAATGTATGTATGAACAGGCAATTGCTTTAAAAAGTGAACAAAGAGATATGGACAGATGAAACGGCTCAGTGGATCTAACAGTCAATGCACCCACTCACGTACCTGACGTGCTTTTTAAGTGCTTTACTGTTGATTTATGACTAGGGCCAAGAGAACACAAAATTATTGTACAATCAGGCCCAGAGCCAACACTAAACAATAGAAGAATAGAATAAACTTTATTGTCTGGCCAAGGTAGGAAAATTGTCTTTGGTCTCACCCAGGAAGTTATAAACGCACACATGTCCACAAGAAAAGAGCCTCACATCATCAGAACAAAGATCTCTAAGTTGTACAACAGCACGTTCATTCCCATAGTGTGCAGGCTAAATTCTCATAGTTAAGTTTACATTTGGGATAAAGGAGCTCTTTTCTTTGCCGGGGTATTCTATAAGCAAACAGGGAGCAACTCCGGGTGGAGGACCAACAGGGCTTGCTTATGTACAGCTTTGTTGTAGAGTTCATCTAATAGCTTTTGTTGCCGCCCTACTATCATCCCTGCTGTCCTAACAATCCTGATCAGCTTGTTTCAATTTACTAAAGTGCCTATATGAGATAGAGACATTGAAAACAAGGATGCTCTCTGTCAGGCTGCCATAGACTCAAGACTGACCCAAACCCCCTCAGTTTTCTTATTAAAACAGTCTCTGACTAGCCTTCTTACAATATCAAATCAACACTGTCTGTGAAACTCAGTCTGTCACCTACGCGTGTCAACAGTTGACAGTTTCCACAGTTTGGTCACACAGTACCAGTGATGAGTGGTTCTGCTTGATTAAAAACAAGTGCCTTTGTTTTTCCAACATGTATTAACTAACAATGAGCTGGACACCTACTATTGTTCTAGCAGTTAATTCCCACACAAACACAAACAAAGACAAAGGCACAACGCTGACAGGACTGGGCGTATAAAGGCTGATCCACACGGTGCGTCCCTGTGTGGATCAGCAGACGGACGACAGCTCACACTTGATATGAAGCGCTGCAGAGGCGATTCAGCACCATGGACAGCGGCCAGCTGACTTCACCAACGTAAACTCTGCTGCTTTCTGCCAAACTCATTATTCAAACATATAGCTTCATGTCCGGTCAGTGTGGACTTGGTTTGGTCTAAACGTGGATCAAGTGGGTTTTATAAAGTCGGGAAACTAACACGAACTGTCCCGTTTTATCATTTTCAAAACATAAGACGCGGACAGCACAAAGTGACCACATAACGACAGAGAGAGGTGAGCGCAGAAGTTGTAGTAAAGTGATTGTAGTTCGGCTGCACACTTGCTAATCAGGAAGGTTCTTCCTACACATGAAGCCAACAGAACCACGTGTGTAAGCTAACAATAGGGAGAACTCCATGCAGGGCATGTATGTGCCAGTGGCGCACCTCTGACAAATGCATTTACCGCTGGCTGGAATAGAATAGAATGTGTTGGAAATACTTCAATCTTGTTAGCATCAGGATGCTATGCGGCCTATTATTGCAATAAGAAGTGCTAAGTGGTGATTTAGCTCAGCACAGTGCCACCAGTAACAGGCGCAAAACTAATTACCATCCACTGACTGACTGTGCATATGTCCTAATCCACTGAGTAGGACATATACACGCAGCTAATTGCGTTAGAATGCATTGTGTTTGTTATATAGCTTAGCTTATAGCCTAGTGCTTTTCAAAACAGTGAAAACATGGTATGTAGCCAGGCCTAACGTTAAGCTAATAGACAGATGCTCTGGTCTCATAATAAACAGTGAGGCGGGGGGGAGGTTATATCGGATCAACTGGCGGTTAATGAACCGCAGGGACCGTTGTGTTTCAAAAACTCACCTAAGACAAAAAAGGGGAGCTCGGTGTTTTCCAGGTCGTCCACCACCACGACGTCTCCGGGAAAATCGTTTCTCACGGAGAACAGCAGCTTGGGCTCCGAGGCCGACGGACTGTGCATGATGCTCAGGTCGTTTTCCCTCAGAAACGGCAGCGCCGACACGGTGACGCTCTTCATCTTGCACTCGGTGTCCTGGCTCTGGTCCTCGTCGCCGTTGAGACATCGGACATTTGGCGTTAGGACGGCCAGGAGGACCCACGCGAGCCCCAGCAGCAGCAGCGGTCTCGGCCCCATGTTGATGCTCGCCATCTCCGTCGCTCCGTTTCCTCTCCCCTCCTCGCGGTTTCTCTCTCAGGCTGCTTCGGTCTGTCAGCCGGCGGAGGAGAGAGCAGCACAGTGAGCGAGAGGGGTGTGATACACCGGAGGGCTCTCACAGTGTGGGAAACAAACGCCTCTTGTTTCTCACACGCGATCAATCACAGGATTCTTTTTAGATACACTGAACATCGCCTGTGTGGCTGCTGTGTGTTTTAATGCTGTTACTGTAATTGATCGATAAACTGTCCAAATGGCTCTGTAATGGCTAAGCATAGATTACCAGCAGGACATGCACCCTGAATGCCCTGTGGCTCCCATCACCAAAAGCATCATCATTTCTAATTAAATTTTACCCCCGCCTACATATTTGCATATTATCTCCAAGCACCACCACTGAGCATCTTCAGTAGTCTGCCTGACCTCTGTGGGCAGCGCAACTTTAACAAGTTGGACATTAACTAAAACACTGGGCTGGAATTTATGATTTAACAAAAAACTGTTGGGAAACAGAGCTAATAGAGGTAGCTATTGAACTAATATTATTCAATTTTTTATTTATATAGCGCCATATCATAACAAAGTTATCTCAGGGCACTCTTTCGCATTGGAGCCGGTTGAGACCAACTCCCACACACACAAAGACCCAACATTCCCACCATGAGCAGTACTAGGCGATAGGTAAAACTCCCTTTTACAGGTAGAAACCTCGAGCAGAACCAGGCTCTAGGTGGGCGGTCATCTGCCTCGACCAGTTGGGTTGAGGGGGGGGGGGGAGCAGGAGTGCAGGAGGAAGGAGAACATACAGTAGTAACCATAATAGCAACAACGGCAGTTGGGCAGGAACACAGGGGCAGCAGGTGCAACCACAGATCCAGACTCTGACAGTACTGTAGGCAGAAATACCGTCAGAAAGCTTTATATGGAGAGAGAGAGAGAGCGAGAGAGAGAGAGAGAGAGAGAGCGAGAGAGAGAGAGAGAGAGAGGGACGAAGC
>JAVQJD010069049.1:0-13984 GCA_036023655.1 Nannoperca australis
ATCAGCGTAGCAGTGGTAGGAGAAACCGTGCGAGCTGATGATTGGTCCAAGTGTGGTGGTGTAAAGGGAGAAGAGGAGGGGGCCAAGGACTGAGCCCTGCGGCACACCTGTCGCTAGGAGCCGAGGGTCAGACACATGACCTCTCCAGGAGACCTGGTAGGATCTACCCTCGAGGTAGGAGGAGATCCACTGGAGTGCAGTGCCGGTGATGCCCAGGTCCAGAAGAGTTGTGATGTGGATCTGATGGTTGATCTCGATCACTTGTTTGTTTTCACTGAATTAAACGTGCACGTGTGGTTTGCAAAACGTTGTACATTTGTGTCACCTCGTGGGTCATTTGGCATCATTTGTTTTGTAACTGCAGGAATGAAATCCACTGTCAAGTAGTGGAGTCAGGATTCGGCAACGTTTCAGGGATCAGGGGGCTGAATCCAGAAGTCCAGTCAGGGTCCATCATCAGCACAATAAATAGATAGAAGCTACACAGAACTTAAGAATACACATTCTTCTGCTACTACTAGTTACTGCACAGTTGTTAAAAGAAAGTGTCCCAACTCCCAGTTATGTAAAAATAAAGTTTAGTATATTTTTGTTCAGTGATACTTTCACTTGTTTCACTATTGTTAATGGGTTCTCATCTTCACGACTTGACACGTGTATCATTTGCTTTATTAATTATAATTCTCTCTCGTCTCCGTCTCTTTTCCACACTTCACTGCTTCAGCCATGGATCTTGTGCTGGGT
This sequence comes from Nannoperca australis, assembly GCA_036023655.1. Taxonomy (NCBI): domain Eukaryota; kingdom Metazoa; phylum Chordata; class Actinopteri; order Centrarchiformes; family Percichthyidae; genus Nannoperca; species Nannoperca australis. Next base: position 745 of record JAVQJD010069049.1, read on the forward strand.
GTTGCTGACTACTACGTCCTCTCCCCGTACGTGTACCCGGCGTCGTGGGCTGAGGACGGGGCCCTGCGGCAGATCATCAGCCTGCTGGTGCTGACCAACCTCGGGGCTGCGGTCCTGTACCTGGGCCTGGGAGCCATCAGCTACTTCTTCATCTTCGACCACAATCTGATGAAACACCCACACTTCTTAGAGGTATAAGGCCTGTATCTCAGTGTTGACACTGCTAAACCCGAAGCAATCAACTGAACTTTGCATCTACGAGGGGTGGACGAATCTTTGGAAACGTGCAGAATAAAATGAAATGTAGTTAAACAATAAATGAACCTTTTTGAATGTTATTATGCTCAGTGTTGAGGAGGAGTTAGTCTACATGCTATGGCCTCAGAGGCTAGAGTACATTTAATTATTCTTTTATATTTTACAGTTTACATTACTGTATACACCCCTGATAGTGCTGGTGCCTGACAAACATTATAATACACATTATATATTTTTGTGTTGGTGTGAAGCCTACAGGCAGTGTTATAAAGGCATCAGTTGGCTTCAAATGAGCTAGTTGTAACTGTGTTGTCTGACCACGGCTGAAAGATGGTTAGACCTATTCTGACTGGGCTCACTCGAAAGGCTGGCCGTCCGTCATTGCCTCCTCCCTGACCTCTCTCCAAGAACTCTTGTTGTCTGTCTTCGTAATCTGGCACTCGGCTGAACTCAAGAAGAGTAACAGAAGAACTGGAAGAATGAGAAAGAAAGCTCAAACCCTGCCTGCCTCCACTCACCTGGTTAAAGTTACTAAATAAATTGTTGGGGGGGGGGGCTGTCAGACAATCTTAAAAGCACTTTGTTTGCAGCAGACTGAGGCCTTGTCCTTTCTGTGCACTCAGCCCCAGCCCCATTTATTCCTACTGAGGAAAATAGGTTACAAATTTGTTTCATTTTTTTAAAAAGGCTGAATAATTTCCTAAAATAGCTTGGCACTTTAGTTTTCAGCAACTGTTACTCAAACAGGACTACATAGTGCATTTGTTGGGGACTATTTTCAGCCCATTTTAAGACACAAATTTGGTGAACTAGTGAGTGTTTACAACTGCAGGACGGTGCATGTTGGTTTCAATCTAAATAAACCACAGTGTGTGTTTTCATGCTAATGAAACTTAGAAACGCTGGTAACAGAAATCCCTCTATGTATCCTCTTTATCTTTTTATGGATATACATTCCCTCTTCCTGTCTTTTTTCCCCTTTTCCAATGCATTTAATCAATTATTTGTATTATTTCCTACTTAGAATCAGGTTTGGAGGGAGATCAAGTATGCGATGACCTCTCTTCCGTGGATCAGCATTCCCACAGTGGCCTTGTTTTTCGCTGAAGTTAGAGGATACAGCAAACTGTACAACCACGTCGGTGATTCTGCGCTGGGTGAGTTGCTGGACGAGCTGTCACGTTGTCTGTTTTCTTGTTGTTTCGTGCTCTTGGCGTCGGGCTGAGACCCTGAACACACCCTGAAGTTGTCGGTGGTGACTGTGGTGCTTTCAGGTTGGCCCGGGCTCTTCCTGAGTATGATGTCCTTCCTGTTTTTCACTGACATGTGCATCTACTGGATCCATCGGTTCCTACACCACAAGCTTATTTACAAGGTGAGTGCAGCTGTGGGTTCTGTTTCAACTTCACCTTTCTAGCTGCCTAACAGGCAGTGTAATGCACACTTTGTTCATCTGACACAGTATAATTACTGAAACATAGATATGATTTTATTGTATATATTTAATATTCTTTATTATCTTCACATCTATAATATACATGTTTATAAAGTTTAAAGGGTTCATTCACCTAAATTCCTAAAAACATATTTTCTTACGTACTTTTACATGGTATCAAGTCATGCAGATCATTTTGGTTTTATTTGTCAAGGTTTCATTTATGTAATGCAGTTTTCTTTATCGGCGGACGTATTCACCACCCACACTGTAATGCTTCAGTTCAAAACCATGTCAAGTGTAAAGCTTATAAACAACAATGTTGAGCTGTGAAGAAATACCAGGCTTCTTCATACAAGTATAAACGAGGTCAACGTTAAGGCATCTTTACTGCTGCTACAAGCACTGCATCTCTTCTTATCTGCATTATTCATGTTGTATAAGTACCTTAAATAAAAATAAATTATACAAAAGTGTCAAATAAAATCACAGCCACCGGCTTTTAGAGCAACATAAACTTTCTCTCTCTTAACTCTTTGCTCTCTTACCTCCAACAGCTGTTTCACAAACCACACCACATATGGAAGATCCCCTCTCCCTTCGCCAGCCACGCCTTCCATCCAGTAGACGGCTTCATGCAGGGACTCCCCTACCACATCTACCCCTTCTTCTTCCCCCTCCACAAGGTGCTCTACTTGGCCCTGTATGTTTTCGTCAACATCTGGACCATCTCCATCCACGACGGTGACTACCGTGTCCCCGGCGCTCTGACGCCCGTCATCAACGGCTCGGCCCACCACACTGACCACCACCTCTTCTTCGACTACAATTACGGCCAGTACTTCACCCTGTGGGACCGCCTGGGAGGCTCCTACAGGCACCCGTCGGCTCTGATGGGGAAGGGGCCCCACGATCTGATCCGGAAACTTCAAGCAGAGGGAAAGTTAAGAGATGACGGAGTGAATGGACACGCTCGGAGAGAAGTCACGCGTAAGGAGGAGTAACAGAAGGGGAAATTATGATTAATTGCTGAAAGTGATCACTATTTCTGTAAAGACAGTGTGCTACACCCAGAGTTAGCTGGAAAACACATCACAGCATGACATGAGTTCCTGTACTTGCCAAATAGGCTGTTGTGGATTTCTAAGATCAGACTGGATCTGAAAATCGTTGAAAACCAGCAACTGCTTCAGAGGAAAATTATATTTTTCAATGATCGTGGACATTTTGACTAATAAGTCTCAGTTGTGTTGCTCAGTTTGCACTTTTGTTACAGAGATACGCAGCTCCGGAGAAATTAGGTATGTCGAGGCAACCAGCGCAAGCCTCAATGAACAACATTATTACATAAATAAAGTAATGAATTAGTAATTGTCAAAGTCTGAAGATAGCCGTCTAAACTTTTACTAATGGGACCCAGGTTCAACCTGACTGGACTTGTCCTTTAAGGCTCTCGGCTCTTTTCCCTCCTGCAACTTCTGTTGCAATTTAGCGGTTTAGCAGCTACAAGGCCGTTTGAGCAGAAAGATTCACTGTAGCAAACAGCACAAGTAAATAAACGAGAAGACAAATTGCAATGAGAGTAAACTCAAAATGTTGTCAACACATTAAAAAAGACAGATTTATGGGAAACCATTGGTGGCGCAGTAATCGTTACCTTAGAAACGCAGCTCCTCTGATAGGGTGGCTAACATGTTCAGCTTCAAATATCTATTCTTTAGCAGTTTAAATCACATCAGACTCGTCTATATTAAAACGTTATGGCCTTTCTCAGTAGACCAGCCTCTCTCTAACTTGGTATGATAAGGAAAAGGACAAGATCGTAGCTGCATTGCAGCAGAATATCATGGATGACAGCGGAGACAGGCTTTAGTTGATTACATTAACTTCAGCTTACTGTAGTTTCACTGTTTCTTAACCAGCCCACAAATACATTTACGTGGAACTATCTTCCAGTTACACAGTTCACGTGCTCTCGCTGTCTGTTGAGGTGATTGCTTCATCATTAGTATGAGAATTAAACACATTTCCTCCTGGTGTTGATGTGTTGCTACAAACAGAGAAGAAATACTTTTTGCATCTAAAGAATAATGACGAATTTAAAAATGTAACTTACCCTAAAAGTGTTTTCACTTTGAAATGTCTCGAAGCTAGAACATATTGAGTGTGAAAGTTCATTCCTGAGCTTGAAAGGATTTTGTTTCAAGGACCATTTACCAGCTTTTTCTGGGGCTTTCAACTCTCATTTTATGGTCTTCATCAGCGGATGGAGCACGCTCAGTTGTCACACAGATGGATCTGTTGACGGCTCGGCAGCTGCTTTCATCCAAGGCACTTCTCGTCTGCGTTGGCTGAAAGTTATCATCAAAGTTCATTCTTGACCTCCACAAATGATCCCAACTCAAGGTTACTTATTAGCTTTTTCCTGAACTTTCAACCATATCGCGCAGGCCTGTTTTGGATCCTTAACTTTAAAGTCTTAAAAAATGCTGTGCGTGAAATCACAACAGTTACAGAGCTCGTGTGTCAACAGATCCATCTCCATGACAACTGAGCAAGCATCATCTGCAAATAAAGACTAATAATACGGCTGAAAGCTCTGGAAAAACCTAGTCACTCGAGCTTGAGTTTGAATTGTTTGGTTGCACGTAACCAAATAACGATCACCGTCCCTGACTTTACTTTAATGTATACATTTATTTCCTAATACAGGCTACACACCTCACAAACTACACTTTTATAAAGCGTGTAAAGTGTAAAATTCAGGCAGCAGATAAAAGAACATTCAGAAGCAAAATTGACTTCTTGACATTTCCAAATGCTCATGAGCAGATTCAGCGTGTTGTATATACATGCAGGAAGAACGTATAATTACAGAGCATCCTTTTCATTACATGCAAAACTGCACACATGAAAAACAGCTAAACAACCAGAAGAGCAGCTTTTGTTACAGAAGACGGGTTTTTGGGAGGTAGATCTAGACAAAACCTCTCCACACGTGATGTCAGGCTCCTGGCCGGGGGGGCAGACAGGATGTGCGCAGTTTTGTCTTGGCAGTTATGGAGATCATCTCAGTAGAAGAAGAAGGGCATCCAGAGGAAGGATCGCATGGCTGTCCCTGCTGCCATGCCTGCTAGTAATCCCACTGCTAGATGCTCCCACACTCCATCAAATGGGTCCCTCTGAACAACCACCTGGTGGGTCCCTTAGAGGAAACACACATTTATGATCAACTTGCCTCTGAATCAGAACAGTCTGCACCTTCGAGTCCTACATCAGTGAAATTGATTATAAACTAAAATTTTAAGGTGTCTCCAGCATTGTTACCTCATCTTGTAACTTAAATATTCCTAACTAACGCAGTGTGAAGTAAAATGACCACAAGCTGACTGAATTTCCGAATGTTTCCTCCCACATGCTGCTTCCAACCCCATTTCCAGTAAAAATGTTTACCTTTCTTGGCCTAAAAGTAGTCAAACTTCCAAAGATTCCCGGTGGTTTAGGATTAGTTTCCTGCATCACCATGGTAACATACCTGGTCCAGCTCCAGGTGTGATGTAGACAGTGTGATAGCTGTTGATGGGGACAGCCTGGTACGAGTCGTCATACGGGTCGTATGTGAACACCTGCAGAAAGAAAACACTGCTTTCAGCCCTGAGGTGGAGATACCAAACACGCCTAGTTCCAGCTGTTACACAGATCGCTGATCACTCACCGGGTTTCTCCTGGTCTCCAGCAGAGTCAGTTTCCACGCTCTGAAAAAGACAAGGGAACGAGGAGCTGATGGTGAGTTGTAAAGGGAGGCAGAGCGATCAAGACGAAAGTGAAGTGAGAGTATACCGACATGGATTCATCCTCGCTGTTGGCACAAAGGTTGACTGTTGAGCCGTCTCTTAGCTGAACCACGATGCGGTTCTCCCTGGGGTTGCTCTCTGGCGGGGTCACATCTGCCACCCACAAAAAAGTAGAGAAGTCGTTCACACACAAAAAGAAAGCATATTGTCAGTAGTGAAGAGAATATGCTAATAGATTCACATCAGATTAATCTGATATGAATCTATTATATATCATATTAAACTAAGAGTGAGTCATTTAGTCAGTGCAACATGTAGAAGCTGGAAAATAGCCATTCTCAACCAGCCCAAGAGCCTCAACTAGACTACAATGCTCTTTTTTTAATATCTAAATGTGCTCAAGGATTCACATAAAGACAAAAACGTCAAATCAAAATCCTAAATTTCAACCAGCAGTCACGTTTGAATATCACCAGCCAATCAGGACACATCATCAGATGGAGACAAACCACAGCTAGCTCGCTCACGTTCCCTCGGATGCAGCGACACCAAATGGATGAGTTTTTAAACTAAAATGTGATGTGGGAGACAACCCTGTGCCAGTAAAAGCTCCAAACCTCCAAGTGCTGAGGAAATACGAGCCTGAATAAATTAAATTAGGATTCCTAATGTCAGACGGTGCAAAGCACAGAGTGGTGAATGTGGGGAAATCCTGTCAAATGAGGCGATAAAACCATCGAAGCTCCAGAGACATTTAAAGATGAAGCACCCAAGATGTTACGTGTCAGATGTGGGCCTTAAGTCATACAAGGTTGAGAAGCGCTGCTCCAGAAGCAGCTGCCTGCTGCTGCTGGAAACAACAAGGTTAAATGGCCCCTGTGCTTTACCTCCACATTCCAGGCCAGATCTCACATCCACACATGTTGTTTTGAGGCTGACGCGGTGCTCCAACTCTCGCCTGCTGTCAGTCTTGTAGAAGCAAAGACTCCCATCTATCCACAGGTCACACCAGTTCAGCTTCCAGCGCTTCAGGACCGAAGCTAGAGAGGGAGGCGGTCAGTGTACCATTAGTGTGTGTCCTTGAAGGGGCTGCGAGATGATGTCATGCCCTCAGACTGAGGGTCAGTAAAGTCACTGTTGAGTCAGTACTGTGATCAATAACCTGAACAGGTTTGTAAGAAGTCAGTCGGGGTTCGTTTTGTAGTTGTGTTTTTTGGATGTAGTGCGTCGCCATTGACTGTCCTGCGTAAGCCACTTAAAGACACGGCCAAGAACAATTAATGGGATTATAAGTGACAGTTGGAGTTTCATAACAGGAACAGTTTTCACTTTCTAGAAAATGCTCATGTTTGTCCCCCCGAGACAAAAACACCTCCCACTTATATCGACTGATGAACTCTGAAGTGATGAAGTTCAGAAGTGCTAAGAACATGTTTGAGGTCATTTAAAAACTCTCTCTTGCGTCCTCCAGAAAGCACTGACGTGTATTGTTCAACTGTACAATGTGCCGCACGGGACGTGTCTTATTAACAATTCTTTAAATAACTAGATTTAAGGGACCCCTATTAAAATAGCTGTGATTTATTTATTTAAAAGAAAGGACATTGGTTCATATGTCCCATATCTTAAATATCGATGCCAGCATTGGTCGGTGTACAGCGCGTGTTGGTTGGTTGGAGAGGTTGTTCTGTAAACGTTCAAATCAAACGTTTGATTCCTGCAAAAGCCAAGATGTCCGTCAGTTGTGTTTTAAAAGTGAAGAAAGAGTTTTACTGAGGTGTTGCTAACAAAATAAAATGTTGTTGTCATCTGTTTGTGTTGATAAGTTTTGGTTACAATGACTGCAACTGAAAAGCTTTTTATAAATCCACAGATAATTGGACCTGTTTAATAGCAGAACATGTGGCCCTTCGGTGGGCTAAGCGTTAAAGCACCGGTCGCCACATGTTTCTGGTCAGGGACGCTTGTTGTGTGACATCTCTCTCTCTCTTTCCTCGTTTCCTGCCCCTCTACTCTCAACTTTGTAGTAAAGCACCAAATACCCCCAATATACTTGAATAAGGACAAACACCCTCCACCAGTTCCCAAGGCCCGAGAGTTCATCTCCCAAATGTAACAAATATTTACAAAACAAATCAAACTAAACTAAGTTAATAATGACATGGAGAAGATATTGGAACCTACACATTTTTTTGGAAGAATAATTGATTACCTTGCCTGCATTAGTTCAAGTAATGCACAATTAAACCCTCCTGTGTCTACTCACTCTGTCTCCACAGCCAGCCCGACCTCAGGAGTGCCATTGTGTCTCAGCTGTTGTAGTAATAATAATAATAATACTAGTAGTCCAGTAGAAGCTAAAAAATAGATATTTAAATGTTGGTGTTTGCAAGATTTAAAGATCCTGCAGCTGCTTTTGGACTCGTCTGCTTCTGTTTATATCCCCTCTGTTCACTGTCCATGAGGAACTAGATTAATCTGGCTGACTCACAGGATAACACTGGATTAGGAGGGTGTCTGGCCACGCCCCCTCGGCCCTGCTCATCATCCTCGCTCTTTCTGGACTGATGTCTCCTCCTGACTTTCGCACCGCGTGACAAACCTTCTTTACATTGTTAAATGCTCTCGTTACAGTGTCGTAAAGTACACCGACCAGAGCCCCGTCCCTTTCATTAATGTGCACGGATGTAGCGTGCTTCTAAATTAATCCCAGCTCTGAGAACGACATGAGGATTAGCCTAATTGTAACAGTCCTCAGGTCAGTTATGAGAGACTTCTCAGGATCTCTGCAGGGCAGCTTGTTATACACTGGTGACATCACTTCCTTTTACAGCTTGGGGGGAACACTGGTCCCCCCCTGTGTCGGCTGACTCACCTGATTATGTATTTCCAGTCAAATCTTAATTCAGAACCAGTGTTTTCTTACATTTACGGCCGCTGTACCAGTGGACCAGTGGTCAAAGTGGCCTCTCAGGTGATCCCACTCCAGCTGTGACTTGTTCAAACTCCCACTCTCTTCCAGCCACTGTGACAAATATATCTGTGGAAGCTGTCAAAGACGCCCCGCTGAGCTCTCCTCGCCCATACTTTCCCATTTTTCCATGAAACCAGCCACTTTGTCGGGCCAGTTTTAAGAGAGTGACCATTTTCCCCTGTAGTGACGAGTGGCTCATTGTGTGTCTGTCAGGAAAGCATTTTAATGTGAAGGCACAGGTAGGCCTTCACTGTGAGACCAGAACTGTTACTGGCAGTGCTGTCTTTGGTTAGCAAACGCTTTCCAAGACTGCCCCGACATAGTTAACTAAACGTACGTCCTCTGCACTCCGTGTCAGGAAGTCTTTTTAAAACATGGCATGTTAGAATGATCGATTCCTACGTTTAAATAATGTTTAAACAACAGGGTCTTGAAAGTTTGGAAAATGCTTAATTTGAACTGTTTTGTGTGTTTGTAGGAGTATGTTTGAATTTGATTATACTCCTTGAAAAATGCTTGATATTCAACTTAATCTGGTGTTTCATCATCTACACAATCACTCGTGAACCAAAAATCTTTTAACGTTTGAAATGAAACGATTCCGTCGTCGTGTTTGTTTGTTTGTTTGTTGTCTCCTGGAATTTATGATGATAAAGGCTTCAAGAGTCTGGACCTTTCTGGTTTAGGTACACTGAGAGTGCTTGAACTTTAAAGGGACCTCCTAACAGTCTCCACTCGAAGCCAACTGTTGATAATCTCATCAAACAAACACACATCTCCCAGGAGCTTGGAGTGAATACAGATTTATTTATTATTTTCTACACCATTAATCATCTCCCGACACCTCAGATTTATCTTGTGATGCTTTGTTTCTATAAAGTTCAGCATATTGTACGATATTATAGTGGAACTGTATTCTAGTTTGAATGTATTGTATGTGATAATGTACAAAGATCTGTTCTTAGATGTAATGCTCTTTCTGGATTCTTCTCTTACAGGTCTGATGAGACGTCTTGTTGTTTTCCATCATGGTTCTATGCACTTTATGTAAAGCTCTGATCTGGAAGTCGCTCTGGATACAAGCTTCTGCTAAATGCCTAAATGTAATGTAAATGTAATGTTTGGAGGTTTGAAACCACTGGACTAAACAACCAAACTGTATATAAAGTAGTTAAAAGTAGCACATTTACTGATGTGGGGTTTTAAGACTTGTTGTATTGGTACTTTTACTTTAGTGAAGTATCTAATTACTTCTTCCACCACTGCTTCTGGTACATACAAGGTAGTCTCTTACAGTTTTGTACACTGTAGTAGGAAAAGAGGAGGATCAGCTGAAGCCTTTCGCTGCACACAACACCACCGCCACCTGGTGGCAGCATGTGGTAAAGATATTCCAATTCATGAAAGCGATACTGTCAAATTAAGACAAACCTTGAGCAAATGAAGTAAAACAGATGAATACAAATACTTTCAGAGGTAAATACTTTTTGTTTGCACTACATTTGTGTGACAGCTGCAGTTACTTTTCTATTTCTTTATTATTTTGTTGCATACATGCAGCTTAAAGTAACAGTTGCCATATAGTGCTACCTTAGCATTAACAATACTGGAATACTAATAACACATTATGAAGCGTAACTCATGTTTTATGTTTACACTTACACAGTTTGGCTAAAATAATACTGAATGCACGGCTGATTATTGTTCCCTTGTGGTGTTACAATGTTTACATCTAAGTAGACTTAGACTTAGACTGACTTTATTGTCATTTAAGTATGCAATAAGTGTTTACGGAACGACATTTTGTTGCATTGGCTCAGCACAGTATTAAAATATAAATAAATGATATCTATGATTGCAGTAATTGAGATTGAATATACAGTGGTTGAAATATACAGGAATGTACAGCAGTAATTATAAATATACAACAGTAGTGCAAAATCTGAGGTAGTGGAGTGAGTGCAATGTCCAAGAAATAAAGTGATTAATTTGAGTCCAAATACTGCACTGAACTCCTAAACAAGCTTTTTATGTGTGTGTTTATAATTATATGTATGTAACAGTGTTGTGTAACATGTACAACTGGATGGAATCAAAAATGTTTCCAACTTCAGAAATTATATTATTTTTTTTTTATTATTTTTATTTTTTAATCCAGCAAAAATTTAATTGAATATTTGGCCCGTTAATGTCTAAATTTTTTTTTTTAAAGACGGAGGAAAGAAAACAAGTCATTTAAACAACGTCACTTCCGGAGAAGTGGGCGTATCTTAAACTGACAACTAACCGAAGAACAACAAAAACAAACACAACACCGAGGGGGTTCCGGGGACGGTGAGTGTCTGAACATATACCGTATCAGTTACCACAGTACTGTGTGAATAGTTACATGTGGTGTCAGCGCGGGAGGTCGAGAGAAGCAGTTTGAGTCTAGCAGCCACTGAAATGTCTTTACCTTCCCCGAGCAGAAGGTAAAGGTAGTTACTCTGCTGCACAACCTCGCTCTTCAAACATGGCACACAGGTGGCGGTGCTGCCGTGGGTCTGTGCGGCTGTGAGGTGACTACATGTTCCCTCCGCTGCTGTCAAAATGTCGTCTTTCAGTGGGTTCTTTTGTCCGGTCGTGTTTGCACGGAGCGACGTTGTGCAACCAGGCCTCGGTCACAAGCAGTCCTCCAAACGCACCGTGCTCTCTCTGGCTTGAAGAGTGCCTCGCCGAACCCCGTTGAAAAACATGAATATTTAATGTTCCCTTGCTTATTAAGAAGTGCATTTAACACGTACAGCGATGATTTTGACATTTTCTAAATTGTTATGGGTCGCCATTGAATTCGGCATTAATACATCGATGAACTCTGTTTGTTATTTTCTGTAAAACTACCTCTTGAACGCAGTTTGGCGTAGTGACCGTTAAACTACACCGCGGCTTGTACTAGCGTTTAGTTTTAAAAGTTGAACTTTTTTCAAACCGAAGAAATCAAAGAAAGAAGCAGAATCGTTCCAGTCAAACGTTTTCTATGAAATAAACCCCACCAGGTGTAACCGATAACCCCAGAAAGGTAATATTACATGGGCAGGTTTGAAATGGATGTTGTCTCTATAATGGAGAAGAAAGGTATCACCTTTGTCTGCCATATGTTCATCAGACCTTGTTGAATGAAGCCCTAATGTTGTTGTCTTGGACCTGGCAGGAACCCAGCTGTCACTCTTTGTTTGTCAGCCATGTGATGCAGCTCTCACTCCCTTTGATGTGGAGTGATGCTCGTCTTCCTGTGCAGGTTTTCCCCCACTCTTATACCAGAAAGCTCCTGAGGACATTTTATATTTGCCTGCATGTAAATGAGTTTTCTCCAGTTCCCAAACTCACTTTAGATCTTTTTAGATCTTCTTGTTTCATCAAAGTTGTCATCAACATTTGCTGTCAGCAGGAGAGGAGGCATGTGATAGGACGTGTTGTTGAAAACAGGGACTTCCTTTGGTCTCCGCTACATCAGAGGTATGAATCGGGGGATCTGTGAAAGCAGAAACTATCTGTGACAGAAACATCAGACAGAGTCCGGACGCGGCGCTCAGTCACTTTGCAGAGACACCACCTCAGGTGGGCTGAGTTTAAGATGATCTGAAAGTGATAGTGCTGATCAGGGCTGAAGAGACACCCGGTCGCTGTGTGTGGACACAGAAGGTCGAGGGTGTGTGCTCTGATACTTCTATAAATATATAGGAATCATCTTTGCAACGTGTTTAAAGCTGGAAAGATGACATAGATGAGAATGAACTGCTCTAATTGATTTACTACTCCCGTTAGCAGGGATACTGTTGTTACTACTTCCTTCATTAATACTGCTTTTCTTCCACTATTGCCGCTACTTCGACTGCGAGGCAGCAGCAGGTTGTGGAAATCTGTTCTAGTTGGAGTGATAACAGTTTAATCATTTATACAAAGAGTTAAACCCGTTTTACATCAAATTGTACTAAATTGTAGTTTGGTTTTCTCTGTTTCTGTGTGTCAAACACAGTTGGGGCTGTAACTATATTAGATATATCGATCAATAATGGTTTCAGTCAATTTCTTAGTTGATAAAAAGTCCAAAAACACTGATAAACGCCCAACTTTCTAGAGCCCAAGGTGACGTCTTTAAATAGCTTCTTTTATCCAACTCACATTACAGAACTCAAAGATGTTTCTGCCACAATCACATCAAATAGAGAAAAGCAGCAAATCCACACATTGGAAAAGCTACGTTTTGGCAAAAGATTGATGGATTATCCAAATGTTTGACAGTAAATGTGATGTTAAGCAGGTTAGTGCGTTAATTGTTTCAGTGCTGGACAACATGTCTTTCAGCAGGAACAGGTGGTTCTGCCTCGCTGAGGGGGTGCTCTGGTGTCAGTGTGCACCTGCTCGTGTCACTGCAGCTTTGCCTCTCACGTTTCTGCTCCGGTGTCTTGTAGGTTATTCTGTGATGTCGGTGGCTTTATTTTCAGACATTTACTATCCAGCACATACACGGAAAAACACCAAACACAGGAGGAAAATGTCAATGAGAACAAGTAGAATGGTTAAGAGTGCTGGTGTGGTCAACCGGGTCCTGTACAGTACATACGTACATACGTACGCACGAACATACGTACGCACGTACATACGTACGCACGTACATACGTACGTACATACATACATACGTACATACATACATACATACATACGTACATACGTACATACATACGTACATACATACGTACATACATACATACATACATACATACATACATACATACATAC
>JAVQJD010069050.1:0-21692 GCA_036023655.1 Nannoperca australis
AACACCAAACAAAAAACCCATAAGTACAAAGTTAAATAACAAAAAGATTTAAAAGAGCAAGTAAGACGAGCGGAGCAACTGTATCGGGCAGCACGCACTTACAAGCGCATGCGCACACATCATTATGCCAATTGATGATCTCTTATGCATGAATCTTGCATATTCTGACACAGAGTTCATCAGCATAACAATCTAACTGCACAGTGGTGTGTCATTAATTCACCACATGAGCCTAATGACAAGGAGGAAAAGAAAAACAAGACTTTTTTAGTCACCTGCAACGGCTTTCTGCTAGATAACAACATTTCTCTCCCAAACAAGATGGCGGATCACTTTTCAAAGTAGCCCAAAATAACTAATAGAGGAAAAATAACAAGTGTTTTGGAGAGGATTGAGAGCAGAACCCTTGGGAGAGGCATCAAAGCAAAAAAAGTACAAAAAAAAAAGAGAACGCAGATGTCTAAATATTACTCAGCAAGCAGGATGAAGCAGAGGGGACTCACAGTAATATTTACAGTCTCTTTAGTTGAGTGGCTGAGCTTTTTGAGTGGCAGCAAAGGTAGATGATTCTTTAACAGATAGAACCAGTCTTCATATTTACCTCATGTTACAAGCAACAAATACTGAGATGTGTCTTTTGATATATAAATAGGGATTTTACCTGAGAGGGCACGTTTTTGGGAGGCTCTATTCTGATAGAGGGGTCCCACTCTCCAGGAGGTAACACCGTCACCTGGTCCAGGAACTCATCGATGCCTGCCACCAGGTCGTTCCTGTCTTTGGCCTTGTAAGCTACATCATGGAAAATCTGGGGAACAGACGAGATGAGATCAAATACGAGTGGAGAGATTTGTGTGTGGCACGAGTATGATTTCAATTATTATTTTCTACTACTGAGTGCATTTAAATGGCTTTACAGACAGAAATTCCTCCACCAGTGCCATAAAAGGTTTATTCCGGAGAGGATTGTTCCTATCTCGCTACAGATCCATATAAATCTCCATACATAACATCAACACAACAACAACAGGAAATATTATCATACAAAGTGAATGCACAGGAGAATAGTGTGTATTCATGCCTCATTTTCCCAGCAAACGTCGGATTAACAGTTTATTATATGGAATAGAGAATATGATTCTTAACCCGGTGGCTGGAAAACAAATCATAGCGATGAGTCCAATTCATTCCCATATATGATGAAGCAGGTTGACATCCATACGCTTCTATTTTCATACATCCCAGAGGACCTGCTGCCAACGAAAAGCAGGCAACATCTGGCTCTGATGATGGTCAGTAACATTAGCTCACAGCTGCACTGTGGGAAATGTTGCCACTGTATTCACGTCATACTCTGCTGATCCCCAAAAGGCTTCTCCTGCTTTTTAACAGAGGTCAAAGGTCAGGTTCAGTTGTAGCAAAGAGAGCTGGCTGCTGGACATTTGATTTACTGGATGCTTTTTCTACTTCCTAAGCTTCTAATGCCATATATAACCATTACAAAATCAGTACAAAAAATCCCTCACATTCACTACTCTAGTTTTGAGATATGACTATGAGTACATTAAATACATAACTGTAAATTTCAGAAAACAAGTCTACCAATAAAAATGAAATACTAATGAATACTAATACTTAAAAAAAATTCTCAGTTTTATTGCGGTGCCAGCAGCTGCAGCTGAAGGTGAGCATTAGGTTATGTTATTAATTCTTCATGACAGTCTGGCAGCGCTCCAAAAGACACAACTACATTTAGTAGAGCTTTTTCCAATATTTCTGGGTCACCAAGTCAAGTCTCGCCAGCTTTTTGCTTTCAGTTCTGAAGTCAAGTTCAGTCTGCAGGAATTCAAGTCTAAAAGTAAGTCTCACAGCAGACGACTGGTGTCTCAAGTCTACAGCTCGGCCTGGACTATCTATAACAAAAATGCAGCTCACACATTCATGCATCAGTGATAATAATCATATATCCATTTGGCAGAATGAGTTCTTTTACTTTTATTACTTTGTTTTGAAAGCCTTTACTCTTGTATTACAGCTTTAAGTATATCTGCATACTTCTTCCACCTCTGCTTGCATTATTACTACAGCTAGAACCTTGATAACTCTACTCAGGCCTCACCTCATCAGTCATCAGGGTAGCAATAGACCGGCCAATTTCATGATACTGTGGACCTTTTCCCAGAGGGCCGAGCAGTATGAAAAGAAACCTGTGTAACACAAAGGGCAACAGGTTTTGGGTCAAAGTCAAATCCTTTTCTAATAAAGTATTCGAGAATGATTAGCTTATCTGTCCGAACTTGACACAGAATACAGAGAGTCCATCAGTTCTTGTATAACCTGGTGGTGATGGGAACCTCAGCCAGGCCATTGAGCAGCACAGCAGGAGCCAGGCGGATGAAGGCCACCACAGGGCGGTCTAGGAATTCCAGCTCTCCCACCAGGACGTTGGATGCCTCAGCACCAGGAGGGATCTTCTTCATGAAGTGGAGGTCAATCTGTAAGACAGAAAGAAACCAAAACAACACTACATCTTTGGGCAAAACATTAGCATAAAATATGGTATGAGGAAGACTGATTAAAAGCGGTTATTACAGTTAGTACCAACGTAATGGCTGGATCTGACCCACTAATGGTCCACACAACAAAGGAAAACAAACGTTACTCCTGTAAAATTCCAGTCAATTTCCCATGGCATGGTGGCCATTTCACACGTAATCCAATCTTGGTTAAACATACAGCACTAGTTATGTGTCCAGCTATCAGTGCCCGTAGATAAACAGCGGGATCAGTGGTGGGTCTGGCTGCTCACCTTACTGAAGTCGACAGCACTGTTTTCTCGGCTGACGTCCTGTTTGCCCTCATTGTTAGCTGGCTGCGACTGAGGTGAGACCGTTTGGCCTGTCAGGCAGAGCAGGAAACCAACAACACGTCAGATTTCATGGAGGCTTGGCCTATCACAATACTACTTTCCCACACAAAAGGTCTCCAGTGAGTGACTGGAGGGTACAATTACATTCTCTGAAAAATAAGATACAACAGTGGACCCTTTTGTTGAAGGTGCTGTGCCTTTATAGATGAAAAGGTTCAGCCCTAGTGACAAAAGATGGAATATTGTAGCTTGTTTCAGAGTGTACCTGGTGAGTAAGCTTAATGTTGAGAGCACCTGATGACCGCTCAGTGATGCAGTGGAGAGTGATTTTATCTAGACGTTAGGCTCAAAGCTTTCCAAATCAAGTGTACTAAACTAAATGAGGTGCAATCTTTAACTTCCAATTCAAATAAAAATGCAAGCGGATTAAAATGTTTGATTTCTTTTGTTTAGTTTTGCAAAAAAAAAAAAGTCAAAGATTGCGCCTTTTTAATTCCAATTTCAAGCAGTTTGTGATGTTAATGCACCAGTTGCAGTTGTTTGAGCAAATCACAGCACAAGCAAACGCTAAAAAAGTGACTTGCTCAATGTCAGCTGTTTCAGTGAAGGCATGACGCTACTACCATTAAAACTCTTGTCGTTTGTACACTCACCCTTTTACAGATTAAACAAACTAGACAGAAAGTGTTAGTGAGTTTTAGAGGCGATGGGAGGCAGATTTTGTTACCCTCGGACAAAGCCAGGCTAACTGTTACCCCGTTTCCAGTCTTTATTATGGTTAATTAAGATAATTGGCTTCAAACTTAACATAAAGATATGAGGGTGGTATAACAAACTCTCTGAAAGAAAGTGAATAAGGGAATTTCCTAAAATGTTTAACCATTTTTAAAAATAACAATCCCAAAGGCAACAAAATAAGGATTATATTTTGTGTTAAACCATGAATTTAGAGCTAAGAGCTACCGCTATTAGTAAATAGTGACTGTTAGGAGTGCAGAATATGAGTCACAAATCTACTCTACTACTGGTTTCTAGTTATCAAACACATTGTTGAAAATGACGTGAAGTGGAGAGCATCATCATGAAATCTGGTACACTCCACATGCCCTGTTTAGCCACATACACCACTTGTCCAAAGTTTTTCTGAGAAGTTAAAAGTACAAACTTCTGAACACTTAAATGCATCTACTTTCCTTTTTACTGCCACACTTTTAAGTCTCCAAAATAGCATCACAACTGTGAGCTTTGCATAAAGAGAGAGTTGCATGATTAAAAAAATGTAATGGTTTTCTCTTCTCTCTCTTCTTCCGCACATAACCCATTTCTTACCTCTCATGATGATACTCTCCCCTTTAATGCGTTCCGTTTATACTATTACTACTACTATCTCTAGGCTTTTAGTGTTTAGAGTCTTAGGCGCTCTGGTTGCCTGTGCAGACTTCCTGCTCTGTGTCTTCCTGTGCAATGAGGGAGTAGCCCTGTGCATTTGCCTGAAGGACTCCAAGACGTTTGGTCTTGGTTTTGCCAAGTGGCGTGTCTGGGGTCATGTGGCCACGGCTCCCGGAGGAGCTCAGAGGTGATGGAGGGGTGGACAGACATGACACGCAGCACACACATCGCGGCCATACCACACAGGAAAAGGGTTTTCTGGGTGGAGCATTTTTGGTGAGTGTTTTTTCAGGCACACGCGTGGGAGATTTCACAGTTTGATAATAGAAGCCATTTACTGATCAGTTGAATCACACGCATGCAGAATACGGCAGACGACAACAGACATACATGGAGAAACACAAACAAGAGGAGAAGATGAGAATCAAACAGCAAGTCACTGATGGACACACTTTAGAACAAACATGCAAAGCATTATAAGATTATACATAAAGACATACTGTACGTATTTACATACAACAACAAGATATGGTCACCATGGAAAAAGCTGAGAATAATAGAGGATGTAGAAAAGGCTGCAGTCTTGACAATTGACAGGTGTGTGTGTAGGATGTTCAGACCATTTGCTCACCATTCTTGTCCATGGAATGAGGCTCAGACTGCTTCTTGCCAATATCTGCAAAGGAGCGTACAATAGGTATGCGGTTGGCCAGTTTCTTGTGGTTTTGGTGGTGGTGCTGTTTAAGCAGGGCCTCGCGGATCCTCTTCCTGGCATCCTGACCTACAGTGCCCGATACCTCATGCTGATCCAGAACCATGTCTGAGAAGTAAAAACACACACAAGGGAACACACAAACGTAAGTTTCCATTTTATTCTTTGAACGGTTCAAGGCTGCGGGTAGTGTCTGTCCCTGCGTGGCAGCCAGCGATGCTAAGCTGATTATTCAGATGAAAACCCACTGCTGCTGATTTAATCGCACAAAACCAAGTTAAATTCGGCAGATCTCTTCGGCAGCACGGTTTCTCACATAATCAGACAACACTCTTTGCTGCCCTCAAATACAAAAACACAATTCCCTTATTCTTTCCTACATTTGGTCAAATGAGCTTGAAGCAAAAAGCTATTTTATACCACATGACATTTCATGTGGTATAAAATGACGTTTCCTCAGATGTGGCAGAAACATATTTTTCATAGGGTCATATTTCTATTTTAGCTACACTTTTCCCCCCAAGTGTTCACCTGCAATCTCCTCCAGCGAGTTGGCCCTCATGTCCAGCATCACGGTGCCGTTCATGATGCAGCTGCGGAGCTCAAAAAGACTGTGTAGAGACAGAGTGGCTACGTAGGGTTTACTCCACCGCTCACCGCCATCCTCAACGTCCTCCTCAAACTTAAGCCACCTGCACACATAAAAAAAAAAACATTACACATTTGTATTTGGGAGACACTAAATTTATAATTTCTCATCCCAACACAGATAGTTGCTGTAGGAATTGCCTCCTGTAATTTTGACATGCTGCTCAATTAAGACCAGGAATTTGTTGTGATGTAAGTTATGATGAAGTTCAACAGTATATGGTGTGAAATGAAGTAAAGTGTGCACATCCTGAGAGCAACATCCCTGTGATAAAAGCCTGCAGTCAGACACGAACAGCATCCAACTCTCAGGTGCAAAGGAACAAAGGAAAAACGCCACAGCTGGCCAGAGCCAGCCCATGAGGCCGACTGCAGCGGTGTACCTGGCTGTCTCTTTCCATTCAGCGTCCTCACCCTCCCTGAGGCAGATTTCATCCAGCTCGGTGAACAGGGCGTGGGGGATGTGTTCCTCGTCGCCATCCTCCGTCCCCAACAGAAACTGCACCCTCTGAGCTGGTGTGTCTGCTGCAGCAAATGGGACAGGCAGAGGCCAAGTGGAGATAGAGAAAGGAGGAGGAAAGGAATGAAAGATTTGAAACCTAAAAATAGAACGTGCCGTGCACAAGTGAAACTGAAATCTTCCATAATCAATCGATTTAAACTTGCTGGAATTTGCTTCAGTACATTTTGAAGACCTACTGTGTGAGGGGGATTCTCTTCCATCATCAGCCGAAGAGTCCCTCTCCTTGGACCTCTTCCTGTGTCTGTGGCCGTGGTGGCGGTGACGTCTGTGAGACCTCCTACCCAGCGGAACGTGAACCCCAATGTAGAGAGTGCGGTGACCTGGAGACAACATGCAGCAGGCAACATAAGATTCTTCGGTCTGTCCTTTAAAGGAGCTTGATCTTCCCCATGTTTTTACAATGTCATCCATCTCATGTTTTCTTTGACCTGATATAAGAATATTCTCCTTACTTTAATTCCCTTGTACTAGGGATAGAAAGCATATTCTATGAGGAGGCTGAAATCAAGTCTTGACATTCATGATTAGGGTAATTTTTGCTTAAACAAACCAATACAGCATCAGGGCTTGCGCCAACGCTGTGATCAGTGGACCACCCGCTCTACCTCCTGCACCACAGCAGCCACACAATAACCAGAAGTAACACCCATAATTCCCGCAAGATATCATGGAGCTAGAAACAAGATGGACAGGCTTTCAGAGCTGGTAGCTTATAATATTGGCAATGAGAGCAGGCGTGACTTCAAATAAAGACACAGTGAACAATAGAAACTTCCAGCATCAGGTAGCAATCTCCAGGCCCGCGTCCCTGTTGAATAAGAATAATGAGACTAGGATTATGAAAGGGCCTTTCTGTGATGTGTCTGTCTGCCTATGCGTGTACGGGCACACACGGGCGTGCACGTACAGGGTCGGTGTGAAGATAATCTGAGCTGACTCTCTCTTCCTTTATTGCGGTCGGGTTGCCTGGCTGATGCTTCCTTCCCGCCGGCCCTCAGCTCAATGGCCGGACACAGGCCAGACTATTGGACACTCTGTTCTCTTTATCTGCCTCCTGCACCATATGAGGCGCCACAGCGCACAGTATAATGTGACACCAAGGGCAACTTGATGCTTGGGAGCTACAAAGTGGGGTCTGTGAGAGGATAATACATTGGTTCCCTCGTTCATTTTTATCTATCTTTCTAGCAAAGACAGAAGTCAAACTTATTTATGGAATTTAAAGGTTCATTGTTGACACTTGAAATGGTAGTTTTTAAAATTTGATTAAGTTTTTTTGTCTTCTGTCATCACAGCGTTTATCAGTCTTATAGGTGATTATTAGGTTAGTGCATAATAATGAAGCAATTTATGTAGCTTATTTTGGTATTCTAACAACCCCCCACACACACACACACACACACACACACACACACACACACACACACACACACACACTTTGGCACAACCAAACCTACGCCCTTGAAAATGATCTATTATAGAAAAAGAACCTGTTAGGGAACCCCTTTTGCCTTCAAGGTGAAATCCTAGTTTCAGTGAGAACTCTCTGTATATTTTCATTTAGTCTGAGGGGAAAATATCCCACGTGAACTTAAATAGTTTTCACTTGCTTGGAGACAAGACTAATCACATTACAGCGTGCTAATCAGATTCAAGCAAAGTACAGACATAACATGAATCACCTATGAGCACATTGACGTCACAGCATTTGAAAAGAGTCACTCACTAAGTACCTTCCACCAATAGGAATCCAGGATAGAGGTTAAGTAAGGTCTCAGAGAATGTAATGGGAAAACTAAATATATGTCAACATGTATTTGCCGTTTGGGAGTGTATCCTGCTGTAGACGCATTCATCCAGAGCAAACTGCTGTGAGCATCGTGTAAATGATGTATGTCACAAGCAGACTGACACAGACTGCACATGAAGCAAATTTCACAATAAAAGGCATTCCGGGTGACAGGAACAATAAGGTATTTAAGGGAAAACATAAGGACGGAGTACTAGAGCTTTAAAGTTCAGGAGTCAAGACTCATGAGAGGAGGATTTTACAAAAATAGCTCACCTCCTCTAGGCCTGACCTACTGCCGATGTCATAGAATGTCTTTTCTCTTTTCTCTTTTCTTCTGCCACCACGTCTCAATAGCTTTCAGTCAGTCAAGGCTTGAATTCATGCACTGATGTGACATGATGAGTTCTGGTGCTCCGTATCCTTAAGACTGTCAGTGTGTATTCATGTGTGTACTTCTTATCATGGCCACTGAATACATTTTTACAGTATAACCATGGTGCCCAATCCCCGCCTGTGGCTCTCACAAATATATAGTTTCAAAAAAGGCTCAGTAATTTCCTAAAACAGCTGGGAACAGTAGTTTTTATTCAAACGTCACGAGTGTATGTGGGATTGAGTCAAAATAAAATACAGTGTGTGTTCATGGTAATGAAGGAACACATCACCCAGTGCAACAGTGTGGCTCATTGATGTGTGTAGCTCTATGGCACAGAGGAATCATGTCCTGTAAAACATTGGTTTACCCCCTATTTGATTGGAATCTAATGTTCCCCTTTTATTTCCCCCAAAGTAGCTTAAAGGCTGGAAAAATCATTACACTCCACACTGTCTGACATATCTATTTGTTCCAACAGCTGAGTGAAATGATCAAACCAAAGGCTCCATGTTTTATATGGCTGCATCTTTCCTTGATATTAAAATATTGTATATGCCATAGAATATGTTATATTATTATACTGTACATTTTACATAATAAAAGTCAGACAACACTTAGGGTGATAGTCTTTTCATGGGAATTGTCAACAGTAAGAAAAATATAGAATATCACCAGACTAATCCTTTAAATCCCCTGCCACTGTTTCTTCTTAAACATAATTCAAACTGTAACATGCAGTAGTAAACCAAGCTAGGATTGGGACTTAAAATCCCATGGAATCACAATAGAAACAGATCATGTCATGCTATTACTTTTATCGCAAATGTGAAGGTGTATGAAAATGGGGGCTGTATCGTGCACAGCGAGTTAACTTCAGAGGGTCTCCTTCTCCTGCGTGGTGCTGACGCACCATCAGCGTTACCACAGCACCAGACAGAGAGCTAGTCACAGCAACAATCATCACAGGATAAGGGTCCTTGAGATGAAAGCACCATCTCACCAGCGGCAGAGTGTCAGAATCAAAGAGTGACATCTTTGCTGGCTGCCTCAGCGTTGCCTGGCAACAAAAATACAACGGATACTGACAAAGGAAGCAGTTATGCTTCAGCTTCAGTTAGAACTCCCATTATAAATGAATCAGTGTTTTATATTACAGCTTGCCTTGCCACCTACTTCTGCTCCTGTTTGTGATTTCCTGTCTCTCCCTCAGTACATTTTAAGAACACCCAAACAATGTGACTGAAGTTCAGTTCAGCTGGGTTAAACATGTAGAAGGGGAGATAGTAGCAGCAACACTACCCAGTCCTCCTTGTCCATTCAGGATGCTGTTGGTGCAGAAATGGGCCTCTTTCTTATATCTCTTTTATGATATAATGATTTAGACAGGCGGACAGACAAGCTTTTTGCTATCACTAAGCTCCGTTGTCAGTAATTCTGCTGTATTAGACATGTTTCTGCTATCAAACCCTGCAATTGCTTGGCTGGGAATATTATGTGACATCCCATCAGATAGGTTTGACTGCAAAGAGAAACAAAATACACCTCCAAACAACAAAATGGGGCCACGGATACAAAGTTACCAACAATAGTTTTTTATTATAAAAGGCATTTTTGCACTTTGAAAGATTATTCCACTGCTTTTACACATAAAGTTCAGTTTGTTGTCGGGGAGGGGGGGGCAACCACAGACTAAAATCAAAAAAAGATCACTTATGGGTGTTACCTTCTAGTTCTTCCTTTTCAAAGTTGGTGTTGAGCATGGAGCGTGTGCCCCCGCGGTCCACCACTGCCTCCTCATCAGTTCTCTAGAAGAGGCACACACAGACATGGAGCATGAACATTTAGCCCTCATACAGATTCACACACATACACATACAATAAGAAGTGAAGCGCACACAGGTTAACATATATGGAGAGTTGACACGTTAACCACCAGGACACCACTTCATCAGTGTTAATGATTAATGTAAGTACATTTCACATTCGCTGATGCTGATCTCTGACTGTCAGTCTTCATGTCCATGTCTAAGGAGCTGTTTTGTCCTCGCTGAAGAAAAATCCACATTTCATTTAAATGCTAAGTTGTTACGCAAGAGCACACTGAAAGCACACACCCCCTGCCTAGTGGGAGGATGTGTCCTGAAATAAATACACACGCACACAAACAAACTCAGCATTTTAAGGCTAACTTCCACTGGCTGTCACCATGGCAACAAAAGTCAGCCAATCACAGTTTGATAAAAGCCACGCTCATCTGGTGAATGCCAGATTACACTGTTTTTGAGTCATGCTTTACAACAAGAATGCATCGCTGTGTGTAAAGCACCTCTGGCAAGACGGGCTTCTCGGGAACTATAGAGCAACAGATGCCAGGTGTGTAGAGTGGAGAGAACAAGGACTGGTGCTAATGGATGCGACATAGTGCTTTTCTGGTTATTCCATGCTATAAATAGCTCTGACCTTGAAAAATGAAAGAGGGACTGGTCTTTGAATGCTTACTCTGCTTTTTAATATTTAATGAAAACACTGGCTTGTTATTCGTGGGGAGTTTGATTCAATTGTTTTTCACCAGGATGGAAACTTACACATCATCTAAGCCTGAGAAAGACCCGCAAAATAACACAGAAATACTGCTACACAGCAAAATGGTCAGCTCGGATACTGTGTCAACACTACACGCCCGTGTTGTCCGTGTGTCTGCACCAATCAGAGCTCATTGTTTTGATCATTTTGAACAGATGACCTCAATCCTGTGAGTGGACCAGCAACTCTCCAATCAATACTTATGAACTCACAATATGTGTCACTGAAAAACCAACCCTTATTAACACCGGACGGTTCAGAAATAACATGAGGCTGCATATATCCACTGTCCAGTCATGCTCACCTAAGCCAGTGGACATTGATATGGACAGCTTTGGTGTAGAGAGATGGCTTCCTGCGGTTGTACTCAAATTCAAAACCTTGCTGCCCAGGGAGCTGCATATCAATATTTCCAGGCCATAACACCATAACAAAAAGTTGTCATGGTGATGCCTCCTCCATCACGTTCGCCCTCCTCTCCTGCCTCTGCTGAGCTCCCGTCCCTCTGTATGCGTGTGTTTGTTGTCTAGTTTTTAATCTGGTGTTTATCATTCCATCATGTGTTCTCTGCCCTCTAGACGTCCTCAGTGAATTTGCTGCGGGTCTCTTGACTCTGTACCTGTCCTGCATTAGGTCATTAGCGTTGGAATAGCAGTTCTTTTTCCACATTGGAGTGGCCTGGCAGCTCTCTGTAGCACATTAGTCATTGATGTTATCTTGCTGGTATTTAGCATCTTTTGAATTATTTGTATATATTATTATAATATATA
The DNA here is from genome assembly GCA_036023655.1 of Nannoperca australis. NCBI lineage: Eukaryota > Metazoa > Chordata > Actinopteri > Centrarchiformes > Percichthyidae > Nannoperca > Nannoperca australis. The sequence continues at coordinate 11,663 of JAVQJD010069050.1, forward strand.
ATATATTATTTGTGTATTATCCAAATTAAAGTGAGTTTCATTTTGCCACTTGTTTCTGTATTGCATGTTGCTTAACATAAAGTTAGTTAATACATCTGTGATGGTTATTATCTTTGTAAAGGAAGAATTTATGGCGGAGTGCATTAGAATTTGAAGGTGTACCTAATAAAGTGGCCACTTAGTGTACGTCATTAACGATCAACCTGTTATTTACCAATTAGTTTCGGTCATTTACCAATTAGACAGAAGACGCTGGCAATGATGACAAAGACAAAACGATCCACATTTGGAAATTGCTCTTAAGTAAGCTAATAAGAGAGATATCTGTCCGACCCGAGTGACAGTCATCTTCATACTGGTAAAAGACGGCCCTAGGCACCACTGAGCACACACACACACACACACACACACACACACACACACACACACACACACTTAATCACTCACAACAGCTTGTGAGTTAGAGGAAGAACATTAAAAGCCCATTCATTTTTTTGATATTGCACGGGTTGCCTGTACAATCTCAACTGAATAACAGTGATGTCATTCACTGCACTTGATTGAAAAACAAAAACAGTGCACCAGGGGAGTTTATGAATTACCACAGGTGCAGATTGAGCGTTAGAAAAAAGGGTGAATACATACACCCACATTCGCATCCATACAATCTGACTACAAGAGACATAACAGGAAAACTATACCTCTTAGGAGTATGTTCCAAAATACTTAAAATGTCCAATAATCCAGTTTAAAGAAGGTAACCTAAAAATAAGGCCTATACAGACAGGAACAAATGGGCCTGCAGTCATTTACCAAGGAATGTATAGTTAAGGCTGAACAATCACATAACACAGTATTAAGGCATAAGACAGAGCTTTTTGGTGCCTATTATAAAGATTAAACAGATTCTTAACTAAGAAATGGGCAGGAATAGAGGAATGCATATTTTTACACGACAATGTGCAATTCATGTTTCAAAGCTATGTTGCCAACATGTGATTGACCTCATGGGCAATTTACTACATCTGTTATGGGTCTATGGGTAGTTTGCAGTGCAGACGTACAAGCGTGTTAACTGACAGCTAGCTCTGGGAGCTTTTCCTCTTCAGTGGTGTAAATTGTTATCAAATGAAATGATGTATAATCCTTAGAACAAAACGCCAGCCTTATGTAATGAATTTGATTTGTATAGCTGACCCTTGCCTTAAACCTGGCTCGAAAAAGAATAAGTGTGGACAAAATGTCAGCCACACAGCTGTTCTCAGCCAGCCAGCAGGATCTGAAGTAGCTGCTTTTCAGTCACAAATCGTCATCTTTGCTCCAACAAATACCTCTTAAAAATATAATTAACAGAAATGAAAATGGCTTGCTCTTCAAAAACCGAGGGCTACACTACACTGTAAATAACGACACAGGGGCATGTGGCATGTGGTATACTGTACTGTGATGAGCTAAAGGCGGCTGATGCTGGCCATCACTCTGATCCTGAGAGATTAAACAAGATAACAGGTGGTACAACACTCTCTCACACACAGAGACACACACACGCCCACACACATGGACAACCATGTGAGAAACGAGACAAAGCATCAAAGGAGTGTGTGGACAGATGCTGAGAGCTTGCATGGTGTGCTTACTGTATAGAGGGACATTAGCAGAGCAAGTGCTCATGCTCTCACAGACATGCAAGCACACGAGGCCCTGATGAGGATTCATTATCAAGTCCCTGCAGACAGGCGTCCCCAGATTTCCCCTGACAGATGGTTAATGTTGTCATTGTCAATGCCTCTGCATTTCAATTCACTCCGATCCAACCCTTTACAGACAGAGTAACAGACATAAACAGTGCCCAGGACAGTAATATTCCAAAGCCAGGGTGGCCAAAATGACTAAATATTAGCCTAGTAACTTATACATTTCTTATCTTTTTTCCCTCCTCAAAGCTGTGAGTGTTTGTGACAAGCCTGGGAGAGGAGCAGTGGGTTGGCACTACTGGTTGGCCCTGCAGGTCCCCAGGGAAACTCCCTCAGTCTCAGTAACGTACTGTGTCTCCCCGTCTCTGACCCACGAGAACATCGAAATACAGCTAGTAAGCAATCCACGTGTCCAACAAGTACCGTGATAGTCATCTCTCAAGTCCCCTATATCTCCCCTGCATTACCCCAGCAAGGCCCCCGGACCACATCCTGGTTTTGAGAAACCCGGATATTCTAGCTGGAGTGCTCTCATAGTAGCACGTAAACACCTTATCCAGGTTTCTGATCAGCTCAAGTTAAGTAGTAGCTGATCAGATGATGGAAAGTCTGACTTTGGTAATGCAGATCGTGTACAAACTCTGTACGTTTGTGTCTTTGATGACCTCCAGACTTTTTTTTTTTTATCTGAGCTTGTTCTGAACCCCAATGGGACTAAATGTACACATTTCACAAGAGCACAGAGTGGAAATTGTAAATACTTAGGAGTTAAACTGCAGGCAAAAGTGGCCCGAATCTGAACAGTGTGACCAGCACAAACCACATGGAATCTGACCTTTTAAATTCTGATTTGGGCCTCTTTATTATGTGGTCAGAGAAACAAACTCAGAGATACTCATCCCTCTGAGAGATTTTAAAGATCTACTTACTGATATCTTTAATAATATCAGTTTAATTGTTGTTTAGTGATAACCGTTTGAATTAGTGCGTCTGTGTGTGATCATTGCTTTCGTGACACTGTGCCTGTGTCATTTCTTTGTTGCTTTAAGGTCTCTCTTGAGATCTCGATCTCAGTGAGACTTCCTGAATAAATAAAGCTGAAAGAAAAAACAATACATCCAAATAGCTGTCTGGTCAAATGTCAAGCTGTGGTTGCTTCTGCTGTTCCTATCTGATGTCAGTTTCCATCCCAATTTTCTGGCAACAACAAAAGAAAGTTAGCAAGAATATACAGGGAATACATTTTTTCCCATGCACATGCTATATTCTGCTACTCACCGATACAGTAACTGTGGAGTTTGCCCCTTTCACTGGATGTGTATGATTGTATTAATATAGTAAGAACTAAGGAGTTTGCACATTTACAATCTTGGATGTTTTGCTGATACAAAAGGTAAAACAGGGAATCCATATAATCCATTTCCTTTTCCTGATGATTTTTTTGCTGTATCTTTCACTCTTTACCTAGCAACAACAGATTATCTGACATAATGACTAAAAGTCCGATGCCATGCCCCTCTGTGCTCTGTCCCAAACAAAGCTTTACTCTGCTCAGTATGACAGATGAGCCAGAATCGCCTGCCTGCAGGTCCCTGCTTCTATTTATAGACACTGGTTTCTCTACCTCATGCCGCTGACCCCAGACCAGCCCAGAGAATCACATCCCCCACTCACCAATCTGGGTTGAGATTAATCTGCCAGCCTTTATGGCAGGATAAAACCTTGTCTCTGAACATGGGATCAGTGATGGAGGGCCCTACGCGGTGGAGAGAATTAAATCAGCTGTTTCTCGGTTGGTTCGCTGATCGCTGATGAAGGCTTCGGGGGGAACGGGAGCAGAGAGCACGTGACCAAGACTCCAGGGGAGTCGGGATGGGCGAGGTGGAGGAGGGGTTGACATGTGACCAGCATGATGAACAGACACACTCTAACATGAACGTATATTTTCTCAAGATTTGTTCACCATGAAGCTTTTTTTCCATCATAAGCTTCTTTCCTTAACAGGTTATCGATTTGCTTCTGCGTGCGCGTACTCCTACACTCACTGTAATTAAATGTGCAGCAAACAGCATGCACAGACTTTTACAATGCAGGATGTGCATGTACTGTACAGACAGGGACACACATCGTGCACAGGCCTGCTAATGCATATAGCCCTTTTGCAGGCAGTGGTGTGATGGGGAGGAGCGGTGTGGATGAACTGGCACGGGGGGAAGAGGAGCAAAAGGCTTCAGGCTTCATTCTCTGACCCGGGGGCCAGAAGATGCACTAATGTCACACAGCGTTAAGAGTGCATGCGTGTGTATGTATGTGCACACATTTGTGCAGTGATGGTAAGTAGAGCACCATGACCTCCATGAAAAAGGCGTAATATTGGACTTGAAATGCACATTATGCAGATGTATGTAGTCAAAGTCAACATCCTGCACTAGTATAGATATTCCTGCTCAAGAACTTACAGTAGATCATTCAATTTTGGTTTTAGTTTTATTTCTTGAGTAAGAAACGCATTGCACAACTGATTATTAATGTATTAAAGTGATACTAGCTAACCTCCTTCTTAAAGGGTTAATAAAAATGCACAATACAAATGTACACTTGCTACTTAATAATCTACGTCCAGCTTCTATTGATGTGTGTGCAACAACACATGAAACCAGCAGTTTGACGATAGTGACAATTAAGTCCCAAAGTGTATAATAAGACCAGCTACTTAAAGGGGAACTCCACAAGAGTCTGACAGTGTTAGAGGAGTGCAATGCTAAATCAGTGGAGTGCTCTTTAATTAGGCAAAATGAATTCCCCTTCATAAAGTACATTCCCTGTTGTATAGCCTGAATGAAGACAGTCTTTCAAACACTTTTCCTGAGGACAATAAAACCCACAAAATATAATACATTAAGTGACAGAAGCCAGTGTTCCCCTCTGAAGAACAGGTGTTCCTGGAACTACTGGATCTAGAGTTACAGGTCAAAGCAGGTGAGGCCATGCACAGGTTTCCCACAGGTTGATATATTATTTGTGGTGCTTGTAACCAAGCTGGATGTATGTGTGTGTGTGTGGGGGGGGGCTGCAAATAGCACAGAATTCACAGGCCAACTACCAATTGCACTTAAAAGCTCCATTCTTGCAGATGTTTTTAATCAGTCCGCGCTTTGAAATGCATTTTCAGACAAGGGGCCACCCAGATAAACTCTATACACGGGAAACACTAGAGGTATTTCTAAACCAATTAATCCGCCGCCTCTCAACACCTGATTCCACACCTCAGGCTGCTACACGTGCGGTCTGTGTTGGGACCACTCTTCCTAATGAATTTCATGTCTGACACTGTTAAACAGTGGACAGAGGATCGAGTGATTGACCCGAAAAGGGCCAACAAAGCCAGTGTGTCCTCAAGATCACCAGGCAGCCACTTCCCTCGCTTTTCTACACACATCTGGTGACCACTCGGAAGTGGCAACAAGACCAGCTCTCGTGGGACAGCAAGAAGTGAAAAAATATCCAAACAGAACAATCTGTCCTTTTACCTGCACATAATCCTAATGACTGCAGTAAGAGCTAGTGAACATTCATTGAATCGTTTTTGACCTGACACGGGACAAAGGATGAAAAGAACCTCTCTCACCCTCAGCATAATCCTGCACACAACATCTTGATGTATTTTTAATAAACACAGTCCAAAAATAAACAGTGAAAGCGACCTGAAGCATGCCTGCTTGAACTCAGATGATGCTTTCTGAACAACTCCAAAACCACAACTCTAACAAGACTCATTAGACCCGCAACGATATCTCTAAATCTCCTCTACAATGTGCTCCAGTTTCCTCTTGACTCAGACCTCTCTGCGATAGTGCAGTGCAAGGTGAATGCCATTCACAAAGTGACAGCCCAGTCAGCATTCAGTCACATGTAGTCCACCCTGCCACAGCAGTAAACCACAGAGCGAATGTACGACTGTAATTCGGCTTGTCATAGCCGTGTACTGCTCGGAGCTACTGTAGTGACAATCAATGGGAGACTGACTGTCAACAAATCACAGAGCCTAAAATTCCGTCACGTGCTGCACTAATGGCGGGCAGAAGCTACAGATTACTGTGTTGAGAAAACTGAGTTTACACTAAATCCACTTTTTGAGTTACTAAATTACATGTACAGTCACTTCAGTTGATCCTGGCCCATTTTATAGTGTTCATTACCAAAAAATATATTTTTTACTTTTTCAGAGACGATCCGATAATTCTGTTCCCGGGGGCATTCCTGACAATGGCATTACAATGCAATGTCAAATTTACCCCCTACACCTACACCCACACCCCACCCCGACATAAATAAACAGCAAACAGCTGTCGACAGTGTGGAAAGTATTGAGTATGAAAGACTGTGAGCTTGCTACTTGGAGTAGCGCTAGTAGAAGTACCACAGAAATACTACTGAATTGCTGGAACTTGCGTCTTCCCTGTGGCATGAGCCTGAACAAATGCTCTTGATTGATATTTCATTTCATTTCACCAACAAAAACATGATTCAAGTGAATTTAAGTAGGTTATTCCAATTATGGAAGCATGCAAACTCCATGCTCTACAAAGACAAAAAGAAATACGACTGCTTCACATTCAGCTCTCAGATACCACGCATGCATTTAAGTTAAGTATTTTAGTTAATTTAAGCATAATTGATGTAAGGATGCTTTCAAACTAATGATTTGGCTTTGAGACACAGTAGTTATTGCATTTGGAACGAGGATTAGTCCGCAAAAAGTTTTTTTTTCATTTTCTACCAGCGCATGGTAATGAAAACACAAGACGTGATGGGAAAAAAATAACGTCAGTTAATGCAACACTATCTGGGCATATCAGCTATCAAGCAATGTTATTGTTCATACGTAACTAGTCATAAAACAACAGAGAGGATGTCAACAACAGATTTGTCGGAGAGCTTAAATTCCATTTTCTTGGCCAGTAAATATCACAGACCTATTGATTCCAACAGGCTCCTTTCCAGGAATTTGTGCACATCATCACATCGCTCTCAGGGAAGCAGATATGTGACCTATTTCTATGTTCTTCAGGGATCTCTCCTGAGTATTTTACAACAGCAGGGATGATGAATGTTTAGATTAATATACCTTGATATCTAGGCCAGGAGGTGTACTCAAAAATCGTATTAGATGTAGTAAGTTGCATTCATTTCCCACACTGAGCTTAGAAAATAGCCACGCTGGTGGCTTTCATGCAAAATCAGTAAGAATGGGTCTTTAGTGGACTTTTTACATGTGTTAAAAGCCAGAGTGATTCTATAGCTTTTAGCTAGCTAAGAGGGGACATGGATTATCAGAAGCTTTACAAGCCCTGTGATTGTCTCACAGCTTCTGTTGTCATGGTTTTCATCCCTACAGATGGCCATGGTCACTGTGGCAATGGCAGCAGGATCAGCATCGCCAGCATCACGGGGAAGAAGATGCTAAGTGCACTGGGAACACCTGTGCATCATCACGCCCCTCTAACCTTGTCTGAACACTGCCCTTCAAAACCACTAAGGGAGGTTGAGATTTTGAAAAGCCGCTTGGGTTTGAACTAGCAGGACTTTCTGCCTGTCCTAAAAGCAAAAAATAAAAACACCCCAGAAAAGACCAGAAACAATCTACATACATGACAAAGTGCTCAAACACTAACAAATCCACTGTTCCTTGCTTTAGCCTGTTTCTCCCTCAGAGATCACCAGGGTCAGTGCCGCAGGTATAAGCCCCAGCACAACATTCCCATCTGCCTCCCCGGGACCTTTTGCATGCACATCAGTACAACTGGCCCTCTCTGCAGCCCAGGAGGCAAGCCCCCCCGCAGCCTATTAACTATACATGCATTAACATTATGCAGTTGAGACTCACTGGTGGCTCAGCAAAGTCCAATAAATGCTCGCCCTCTTACAGCTTGAATACTTCTGAGTGCAAGATCAGAGTAACCTACCTGATAAATAAATCCTGTGTTGTGGTCCACTGAGAGCATGGTGTGCCTCCTGTAAGGTTGGGGCAGGATGCCCGCTAACTCCCCTTGTGCTTGCGGCAGTGGTAAGACGAGAGGCTAAGGCTCAGGGCCTGAGCCCCACTCTGGACTCAGAGTGCGTGTCTGTGATCGTGTATGAGAGTCCGAGAGAACAGCAGACAAAAATAAGAGTCGGCTTCTCTGTTGGGCTATTAGTCAAACCCTCTCCTCTCCTCAGCTGCTCTCCTCAGCCGCTCTTCCCATGCTGAAATATGGCAGCAACCTCGCTCCGAAAAGCCCCACGAACACAACCCAGCCCAGCTCAGCACAGCTCCGACTCTGCCTCCGTCTTTGCCTCTGCCTCCAACGGATTTCATCCAGGGTAGCATCAAATGTTTCTGACAAGCGTCCATCCGCCAATCCCCCCAGAGAGATTAGCGCTCTGACATCACAGATGCTGTGCTGTGCACAGTTCTGCGCTGCTGAGCCTTCGAGCTCTGTAGCTCTGTTACCTAAGAGAAGCTTGAGGTCGCAGGGAGTCAAACAACAGCATCCTGCACAAGGAGCTTCACACACCTCGCTGCTACATGTGCCACGGTCACTGCACACCTCAAGTGGAAGAAGCAGTGTGCGGGGATTGTGTTGCAGTCTTACTGTATTCAGTATGTGCATCTTTAAATGTGTGTGTGTGTGTGTGTGTGTGTGTGTTGGCACAACCTACCTGAGGCGAAGAAGCTGCTCTCGGTTTGTTTGTCAGCGAAACTGTGATCGAGGCACTATGTGGAAGCAACGGTTTCTGCTGCACTGCCTGAGATGACAATATCACACAATAGACACAATACTGCTGTCTTTGTGGTTCATGACATCTGATCTTTCGCAAAGTGTTCGATAGCCAAGATGACACTTGTAATATTCACAGCCAAATCACACTTTGACAGCCAAATCACACTTAACACTACACAATCTAATTTCCTATATGCCTCTCTCTCCTCATCTCACCATCTGTCTCTCTAACTCTACCTACCTCCATGCCCTCTTCGCGCTCCTCTCCACTGACATTGCTATAATTAACTACGGAACGGAGCACAGCCGGTGTAGGCTCCTAGCTGCAGTGGGGAGGCTTCCTGCCTTCCTGCCTGCCCGCCTGCCTGCCAGTTTTGCACAGTTGGATCACCAAATCAATTTTTTTCACACTGATCCAAGAACACCACGCTCAAAAGAACAAGCCTGGGCAACTCCAGCAGACTTCCTCCATCTGTTCTCACTGATCTTCTCCAACCCGGCCAATTGACAGGCCCTAACTGGACAAGCCTGGCAGACCGTCTATGGTTATGTCAGGGTTGTAATTAGGACCACACCAGTAAAGTCCCAGTTAAAATCCAGGTCCACCTGAGTTCAAGTCAGGAACTGGTTAACAAGAGTCCAAGACCAGCAAATATATCTATCTCTGCAACCAATTATACCATAGCCACAGAAACCACAGTCAGGTGCTCATTATAATCATGTACAGGGACAATTCAAACCGCCTGTTAATGATGCTTACTGCTTTACCAGCGAACTCACTGGCAGCACAATGCCATGTTTAAACGGACTAGTACACATCAACCAAAACAAACTATTTAAATACAACCTCCCACTTCATGCCCTTGGTGAGTGGCAATGGCTGAAGCATGCCAAAAACCATGTGTGTTATTACATTGACTAATCAATGGAGTAGTGCATAGAGGACTACAGTATTCTATACGCAAGTTCCTACGGGTCAGTCGCCTACACTTTTCATACTGGTGCAAAAACACCAATAAAATCCCATTCACAGTCAAACCAGGTACAAAAGGTAAGTGAAAATAAAAGTAACAACTCACAGAGAACAAGTCCAAGAGATGTTATCTAGATTGGATAGAAAGCTTTAAAAAAAGAAGTTATTTAATTGAGTTTCAAAACTTGTTTCATTATGAAATTGCTAAAGGTTACATGAAATATTCTAACACAGAACAAGTAAACATACTTCTGGACTTGTCAATACGCGGCTTTATATCCCCGAAAATGTGGTTGTTTTCAATATCTTAAAGATTTGGTTTAAAAGATTGGCACTGCGTTTGTGGTCAGATGTATTCGAACACTAAGTTCTCAGATAATCTGCCTACGACACTGCGGAGCATCATGATAACATTAGCTTTAGGAAATTTTTGCTTTCACAATTAAACTCATAATTGCCGAAGACAATGATGGTGCACTTCTACACCTCCATCATTGAGTCCATCCTCACCTTCTCCATCACCATCTGGTACGCTGCTGCCACTGCCAAGGACAAGAGCAGACTGCAGCGTATCATTCGCTCTGCAGAGAAGGTGATTG
>JAVQJD010069051.1:0-24387 GCA_036023655.1 Nannoperca australis
TGTGTGTGTGTGTGTGTGTGTGTGTGTGTGTGTGTGTGTGTGTGTGTGTGTGTGTGTGTGTGTGTGTGTGTGTGTGTGTGAGAGAGAGAGAGAGAGAGAGAAAGCATGCAGTTCGGTGTGAAACATATAAGCCAGGTGTCCTTGGGGCTCTCTCATTATAAAATCATTTGTCATTGTACAATAGTGAAAGATTCATCTTTGTGTTCACACCAAATGGAATATATCTAATAACTATTTAAGTACCTCCTAACAGCACTGAGCATCCTTGTGTAACCCCAATTACAAACCAAATATGAACCATCTATCTAAGCCAATTTACCTGTAACCAAATGAATTGTCATAGTTGTTGGTATGGCATTTGTACCACTGTTTGCTCTAACATATTGCGTTTAAGTAGATCTGATAGTTGCTGAGTGACTTACGGTCTTGTGGGACTTCGATGAGTGCTGCCTCGCGCCACAGTAGCAGCAGTAGTGACATGAGAGCCAGGGCCACATGCCCACCCTGCCCCAACATCTCTCCCCCTCCAATTGGCCGGCCTCACCCCTCACCACTGCTGATTGGCTAAATGTTCTCCTGACAGCCGCAGAGGACCTGTGAGTACAGAAACAGATGGTTAAAAGATGAAGACCACGTAGTAGAGCGTAAAGTATATCTACAGTTTGTGTGTGTGGGTGAATGTGTAGCTGTGTATGTATCCTGGCATTCAAATCACATTTCTTCCGAAAAAATGCAGAATAGTTTAAATCTGCCCACAAATGATGGAACATAGATAACATAGATCATTTATTTTTTCAACGTTAACAGTTCCCAAAGCGGATTTATAGATTGGTCGCATTCACCCATTCACACACACATTGACACACTGATGGGGATAGAGCTGCCATGCGAGGTGCTGGCCTCCATCAGGAGCAACTTAGAGTTCAGTCTCTTGCCTGAGGACACTTTGACATGTGGACGGGAGGAGCCAGGAATCAAACCACTAACCCTGGGATCAATGGACAATCTCCTGAGCCACAGCTGTCCTACAGATATCAGGACAATGTATAGTTTCACAATATTTACTACAACTTTGCTTACAGTTAAAAGGTGTTTATAGATTTCCATATTACCACTTATTACGTTATTATGTTGGCTCACAGGTCTTATCCCACAAATTGAATTTAGTAATCTTAAATATTAAATTCTTGGGAATATATATTTTATTTCCACAATGCAAATGTATCATCATTTAAGTAAATGTAATATAACATAACATATAATGCCAGTGAGAAAAGGCAGGAAACTTAGTGCAGATGCCCTATTAGACAAATGGATGACACCTGCACTAGTGATGGTTCGTTCACAAACGATTCGTTGTATTTGAACTAGTCTTTGAAGTTAACGAAACGAACTGATTCCTCCAGCAAAAGGACTCGTTCGTTTGAGTCGCCGCCTACAGAGAAGCTTTTGGCTAACGAAGAACCTAAAGAACTGGCGGAAACGGTTCAGGACTGTTTCAGAACTGTCTTAATTTTATTTATTTTTTATTCGACAGGGACGTTCTTTCTTTACCTGATTTCAAACGTTTGCTTCTTGAGTCATTCTTCAAAATTATTAATATTAGCTTACTATATATTGTGAGAGTTTAATAATAATAATAATAAAGTTTGTTGTCCCGTGTTTGTCTTTGTCTACACATAAATAAAAAAATACATTCTCACCCAGGGTGAACCGTCTTTTGGATGTAGGCTAGCTGAGTAGAAATAAAATATAGTGAGAGATACGGTATGAATTCCGATTCTTGTTTCAATATAATGCCCAAATATAAAGTCTTTAGATAAAATAACCCTTTTAAGGACATAAAAGTTGTCACAAGTTCATTATCGGGTGAGGGCGCATCCATGTTTGTTTACGTTGTGACATCAGTCAGTCCATTACCTGCCGAGTGCATTGTGCTGTTACATAAGTGGGAGAGTCGTGTAAAGGCTCCACTAATGATTTGGTCTGTTTTTATTTTCTTCACATTTCTGGCCATAGTAGTAACTGTGATGGCTCTTTCTGATTTTAGTTTAACCCAAATCAATGGTCACAGTTTATCAAGATTATCCATATTTTATTATTAAGAATTGAGTCGACAGACAGCAGGATTCACTTGCTAAGATATGCTCAGGCTCATCAGCTATCTTCTGATTGCCTGATTACAAAAATAACTCAAATCCCTTTGTTTCACTTGAAAAATGTTTGATCAGATGTTAACAGAGCTGTTAATCTGCTGTTTCTGTCCTTCACTGATAGACTGTGGACCCAGCAGATCAAAGAAAAGGTCAAAAGAGTCAATAAAAGATTGATTGAGCAACAAAGACTAATTGAACTGAGTCAGTCTTTTTGCTGGTCATGCTTGACGACTATCTCTGTGTTTGCTGTACAGTACATACCACTGTAGAAGGCTGCCGAACACCATACTCACCGTCTGCCACGCTGTCAGATTAATCCATCATAGAAGGACAGATTTCTGCTGTGATTAGGCAACAAGACATGGTACACTTCATTTTGAATCCCTAACCACTGTAGAGGTTTCTTCAAACTGTGCTATTTTGGGCTGTCTGAGACAAAAGTTGACACTCATGAGACAAACATGGTAAAGTCTTTGGTCATCAATCCAGAACAGTGGTCCTGGATCTCAGTAAGACACATCTACCGGCAGCAGCCTGCGGCCACATTCTGACTGTATCTGTAATTACCGACCAAATTCTCACAATTTGACTGCTGCTGCAACCCACGTCTACAAACCAACCTATCACAATACAACACCATATGACGCTGAATACGTCACCATTTTTGAATAAAGTTGAGGAAAAGAAACCAAAATGGAAGCAAAAGGAACCAACAGCACTACATACAAAGCTCATTTATGTTTTTTGTTGCATTTCCAAATGGCGATGTGAGCTGATGACATGCCTCTGCTCTCATATACTTTTTCTTTTTACATCGTAGTGATATGATTCACCACGCATTCATCGCACCCTCTGACATGTCTAGTTGATACGTACAATCTGACATAATGCAACCAACGTTGTATTAGACTCATCTTGCACAGTGTGACATGCAGTAATAGGTGACTTAAGTTATGACAGTAAGCCAGCATGCGCAATACCAGCACCCTGAAACGGAAGCAGCTAAATGGAATTCAGCCATTTTTCATTTGATGATATTCACTGTGACATATCAAAATGTCTATGAATAAAATGAGTGTTGGGCGCAACAATCACTCATTTTATCCTTTTTGTCCTTTTTTTGACAACTTCACAACACGTGTTCTGCAGCAGAAGAAAAGGAATATCGTCGTATTTGATTTCAGTAAACCTGTAACCGTGAAAGACGGCAAGCTATGTTTGGCACAAGATACACAAGAATGAAACCTAGACTATAACAAGTAAAAAGGTTTGCTGTGAAATACATTATTAGCTATTATCTGCTGCCCATCATGCATCATGCTCTCTGTGATGTTAAAATCAATCAGTCTTTTATGTTTGGACACATTCAACACCAAACAATAATCATTGCACTACTTAAAGTTATGGTCCTGTTCTGGACCTGGAAAGAGAGACAGCAGCAGCATAGCCACGTCGTTCACTAGAACCTTCTACTGTCTGTCAGTCAAAACATCTCAAATCTCTGAACACAAGACGATAAGACAAATAAGACAGATACAATTCAATTCAGAACAGCTAGAGTTTCATAACAAGTGGCGTGACAGCATCTGGTCCTTAAGTTGTTTTGGAGAATTATATTGATATCTATGTTATATTTACTTGTATCCCAAATACCATGCTAAACATTTTAATTGCTGTTCCTCCCAGTTAAATGGTTTTTTTTCTTTATAGTTTACCAGAACAGTGTCCTGTAATTTCCGTTATTTTTGATCTAAACTATTTAAGATCTGACGCTGGGACAGATTCTGGTAAACTTTAATTGAATAGTGGACATAGAGGACCAGTGTGTCCAACCACTAACTTGTACCCGCTGTCACATCAACAACAACCAAACAACAGACCAGCAGGTGGTTTTGAGTCAGACTCTGCAGACTCAGTGATTCACTGTGTTTCAGACTGGATGCTTTTAGACAAGACACCAAATTAACTAAATTGGAGTGTCCCAACCACTCCCTCCCTCCCTCCTTCTCTACCTTTCTCTAACCAGTGCACAAACACACAAACAGCCACCAAAGTCAGACTACAGTAATCTCCTTATCCCTTTTTGGCCTTATTCTGCTCTTTTCTCTCTGTGTCTGGACTCATGTCATCATGATTATTATCATTATCATCATTATGACATGTCTGTCTCTTGGTAACAGGCTATACTTTCCATTTGACAATTGATGTTTTTAGCTCTATTTTAAAGCAACACCATGCTTTACTTTCACACATTCACACTTGGAAGCCACCGAGCGCAGAGGTGCGCTAACAGCCACCGGGGCTCTGTGTCTTGCTCAAAGGCACTTGAACAGTAGTTTGAAGGAGAGAACAGCATTATGTGTGATTTAAAGGCCAGTTCACTTAAGTTAAGACTGACTGACTGATTGAGTCGTCCAGGTTTTGGGATATCTTTCTCTGAGATCTTGGGCGTGCATGGAATCTCATTTGTGGTGCTCAGAGCATTAAAACAATGACATTTAACAATATCTCTCTTTGTCAACCTCTCTCTCCAGTGTCCCTGTTACTTGTGGGTGACAACATGTTATCATAAACTACTCCTGTGGAAAGTAGTCTAAGTCAATACTGTGAGGTATGTGATAATAAAGACAAGCAGCTTTTGGATTTGTTTAATTATTAATTATTATCTGTGTGACTAAATACAATTAGAAGATGATGTTTTTTATCATTTGGGTGAAGCTACTAGCAAAGTGTGCATTCAAACCTTTGACTTTCATAATAAGCTTCTTTAAGTGCAACTACAACCACAAGACAAATTCAAAACAACATACAGAGAAGAGACATCATGACTCTCTAACCAACCAAATTTGAGTCATATCGATATGTTCGACAAATTCAGTTCCTCACCTGCCTACCGTATGTGTGGTAAGTGTAAGAGTGACAGTGTGTTTGAGCTCAAGACAGGCAGGTGAGCTGGACATCAAGTGAGCAGTAAACTGTGAATGTAACATTAAATGTTCAGTTCAAGCTATAGTTGTCAGAAAATAAATGCTGTGGCTCCTTCAGAACCAAGAGGAGTTCCTGAGCTGTGTTTACCAGCAGCTGAATATAGCAATGTGGAGGTCAGCCCCGAAGATAGCAACAACTTCGCCCTGGAAGCAGTGACGGAGTTCCCCCTGAGCTCTTTGACCACAGTCTGAAAATATATATATATATATATATATATATATATATATATATAGAGCTCCACTGTAAGGACGAAGAGTACAGGTGTATTTAATAAAATATTGTTTATCAATTGTTATGGAGGCAAATGTGTCAATTAATGGTGATATTGACTTTATGTGACATTTCCCAGTCCTAATACAGAGCGTTCAAAAGTAATGTCATGTAATGTAGCCCTGTTATTTAAAATTTATGACAAGCATGGCTTTAAGCTATGAGAGCAGCAGGTCATACGCAGGTTGAATATGCGTTTGTATTAAAACAGCCAGGGTTCACTTATTATTTTCCTCACAAAACAATCACACTAAAAATAACTTGAACGGCATATAATGTTAGCTACAGTAGCTGTTTGGTATAGTCGACTTCTAATGGTAAGTTAGCAAGTTAACATTAAGTTAGCTAATGTTACTTGCAGTCCTTTCATTAGAATGAAATTACATTATGTAATTTGTGATTTCATAACCCTAACCCCTATATTCATATGTGACTAAGTGTAACATGAATAAAACTGTAATATAATTCCTCATCTGTGAACATGATGTCTGCCTGAGTCAGGTCACATAGATTTTCATCCACAATGGTGGTTGTTTAACAATGAAGACAACAACTCCCATGATCCCACGCTACTTCACAACGTCATTGTTATTGTTTTGTTTGGCGGCAAAAATCCTGTGCTTTTAGGTAGCCTGGCTGGACAATTCTCCAAATATTACTTCTCCAAAACTCCGCAAATGAGACTAAGTGAGTGTAACTTGATGTCAAAACACCATCTACATCAAATGATCACTATCTTCAATGGATTTTTCTGGTCAATGCTGTCATTCATTGTTTTGAAAGCACTCACTGATACTTTTGCTAAAAACTGAAGTTACATAATTCTGTCACACAGAGCAGCCAATAAAGTCAGTCACATGGAGAAAGAGAGACAAACATGGAGAGAGACAGACAGTACTGGAAAGAGAGTGAGCAAAAGTAACAGACAGATCATTAGGGAGGCCATGGTACAATGTGGAGGGATAAGTGGAATGATAGATGGTTGGTGGGATTGATCTAACAAGTCTCAATTTCCACATGATGCTATAATACCTACCATCTCGAAAGTCTTTGTTTCTCTCAGATTCTATTGTTTTCTAAATCTGCCAATTTGTTTATGTACATTTATACTATCTTAGGATTTAAGGAAAGTATGCTTGTGCCAGTTAAAAGGTTTACTTTACACTTTGGTATTAGACGGTTTAAGCAGAAACCTCAAGTGTCGAGTGAAAAAGTAACACTAATACACTGACACTGAAGAGGGAGTCAGTCATTTTGTTAAAAAGCTCATTTCTCGGGGAGAGCAGCTGTTTGCAGGACACTTACAGACTAGTGTATATGTCATTAATCATTTTCCAGACAGTGTTGTTGTCTGAGTCCAAGTCACAGAAAAGTTCTTGTAAAGGGGAAGGATTCAAACAGTGACAGTCAGTGTGAGCACAGTCGGGTGGATATATTTATTAGTCCGAAGATGGAACAAGCTGTGAATCACTCATCACTCCATCACAGACTTCTGTCTAAAAAAACAGAACCATATATATCGATAGTGTCACATAGTACACATGGGCCAGGCTGCAAATTAGTCAGTCAATTAGCCATACCAAGAATATGTATTGTCAATCATTACAACATATGTAGGCTATGCGGACAAAATGCATAGACTGTAAAAGCCATGGATGTTCTGTAGCACGTAACGCAACATGTCACACCGCACCAAGAGTCTACAGCCATGCTACCGGCTCTGTGAGCCAGTACTAAGGGCACAGTGGTGCTTTGAGCTAAATGCTAAAGTTAGCATGGCAACATAGTCACAAGGACAATGTTTACAAAGCTCACATTCTTAGATAAACATGTTAGCATGCTACCATTTACTAAGCAATAAATACAAAGTACAGCTAAGGCTGATGATAATGTCATAAACCAAAGTATTGGACAATTGGAAAAGATTTTGACCTGATCAAAGTGTTAAAGTCAGTGAATAATCAAAGCCATTCCACTTCTTTCTGAGTAGGACATGGATGTCTGTATCAAGATGGAATGGCAATCAATCTAATAGTTGTTGAGACATTTCACTCAAAACCACAAATGTCAACCTCGTGATGGCACTAGAGGAAAAGTGTGAGGATCAGCAGAGGGAGTAGGTCTCATCCTGTGGGGGCCATAAATGTCACGTACTGGGAAGTTGAATGATACAGAGTCTTTTGAATTTGAGAAACACTTTAAGGAGCACTAAATGTGTGTACTTGTGCAGCTATGCTTCAGCATCATGCAAGCATCAAGAGAGAACAGGTTATCAGTTAACAAAACACAAGTTTAAGCAATCAGTGATTGTCATTTACTGTCAAGCCTTCTCTGTAATGTGTATAATGTAATGACAATGTGTGCTGATTGCTAGAAAACTATAAAACATCATCAGTATACTATGAATAGAGCTTAATAAATTGTATGCTGAATGCTGTTTACATGAACAATATGATCATCATTTGAGGAAAAATGGCCAGCAGCTCAACCCATGACCTCCATCACACTCAATCCTCAATCAATAAACAGTTGCAGGACAAATGGCATGTCATTTATAGTGGAGGAATTACACTCATAGCCTTTTGGCTTTTCATAGTAACAGACTTTGGATATTGAAAAGTACCACCACTAAACTCTGCCAGATATTTAGTATAATTTTTCATTTGATTAATGGCTTAAGATGGAAGGAGCCTTGTTCCAAACTGGTATAGGGCTATGGAGCGATAGGAGTGCCACAAAAAAGAAAAAAATCTACAATTCTACAAATAGAGGTTTTGATGTTGATGACAGCTTCACTAAAACCTTGGTGATAAAACTGTGGTAGGTTTCACAAGAAGCATTCAGAGTGAATGGGTTAAAGGAAGAGCAGCAGAAGACGTGCTGCTCACTTGAGTTTGGGTGAACGCAAACCTTCAACATGTCTTCAAGGTAACCTCTAACACCTAACTGTGCTGTTTTGGTCACACAGAAAACTGCCAACACTGTGCTGCATCACAGCCTCTGATAACAATTACTTACACAGCCGTCCTAACTGACCCAGTCACTAAAAACAACCATGAACTGATGCATCTGATGCGATAGTTCATTCATTCTTGATCGTTATAGAGCAATTAAGTATTTCACTGAGTAGCAGGATATTTTGAACGCTGTATAATCTGCTGGTCTAACTGTGCAACACCTGATGGGTAGACGGCTGAAGCCAATTACAGGGCAAGCCTGTATGAGACCTCATGCAGGTCGCTAAATGCAAGTTGGGTATGGCGTGTTTGGTAGGCTTGTGTCTTTTTTGATGCGCCAGTAACAACATTACATTGCTTTGTGGCTCATCATGATTTGCTCTAAGGGTATGTTCTGTTACGTCATGTTTCTGACTGAAAATAGGCTCCTTAAGTGGTGAAAATATTTTGTCAAAATAAGATGAAAGGAACGATACCAGGAAAAGACCTATTATGCTAGTCACGCTGTTTTGTATTGGTTTAAGGGTGTGCAGTGCAGGGGCACAGAGAGGCCTGTCATTACATGATTAAATATAAAGCCTCTGATAACTGTTTTTAAGACATTTTAAGACTAGTTGAGGCCTTAAATTTTGGTCATACTGTGGCTGTGTTAGTGTATTTTTACAAAAACACATAATTAAGCAATAATGCAGGATGAGGTAGCCCCACATTAAAAGTCATTCAGGAGCTGGAGGTAAAGAACTGCACAAGTCAATCTTGACAGCAAAGAGGCATTTTCTCCATCTATTGTGTTCTATAGCAGAACTCCACGGAGCGCACGTCATGCTTACACCATGAAGCACTAGTATTGTTGTTATGTATTGTTGTTTATGTGCTCTTGTGTGCCTAAAACTGTCTTCCACTCTGAAGTCAACAAAATCATTTTCAGTAGACCTTCACTTCAGCATGTGAATGCACCACACCAAAGGATTCATGGATCACTCCATGTGTTTTTTTCAGAGGCCCATGGCCTAATAATAGAGCAGACCTTTTTTGTGTGTCTGTGTGTGTTTTATACCTTCAATAGATGGGGCCTGGTCCTGAGCAGCGTACAGCATCTCTTTAAAAGCCTGCAGACACAACGAGAAAAAAGTCATTAAATAATTAAATATTAAACAATTGCATGAAATATTTAATCTAGTGAAATGTCTCTACAAGGTTAAAAAGGCATGTGCTAGTTTATATACTACCAATGTTTGTTAAATAATGTCAAAATGTTCCCATACATATACCCTTATAGATCTCATTGGATAAAAGGTTATTAGCAGTGCCAGCAATTTCAGTGAGAACCAAACACATTCTTTAAAGAAATTAATCGTAAAAGGTTTCCTGTTATAAAAATAAAAGCACTATCACAGGTTTATTCCAAATCTTTTTCAATAACAATTTCTGTGATTTGTCACAATCTATACATATTAGGCAAAATATAGATATGCAAATGAGAAAAAGAATGCACTAGTCTGAGTTCAATTGTTTTCTCTCCAGTGTTTAGGAAAAAAAGGTTTTCCAGGATCATTTTTCCATCTGTGAAAATCTTTTTTTTCAGCATTTGTGTTTGTTGTTGCAATACTCATTTTTGGCAACAAAAGGATAAAGTGCTCCACTACTTCACGTTCTAAATAGGACTAAAAGCATTCATGTTTGAAGGAATTTAGAAAGATTATCCTGGCAAACCCTTTGTTTGTTGTCAGGAGAGAGAAAGGATTTAGATCACTTATAAAATGGATAACCAGAATTTCTGGGACACCACTGCATCTCAGAAATTGAGAGGAGGTTCAAAGGAGAACGTGGATGGAAGAAATGGGAAACAGCAGCTGTGACTTGTTCATGGACAGTTAAACAGGGTGGAGGACTGTGGACGCAGAGCCTGAACCTGGGTTAACCAGCACCCTGCTATCCAAAAAGTCTGGTAGCCAACCATTATCAAAAATCCAAGTCCAAAGGTGGGATTCAGTGGCTTAAAAATGCATAGCTTGCTAAATGAAATGTCTACAAGAGTCTACTTAGATGCTAGTGTTGGGTGACATGATATACAGCATGAGAGCATATCGACTTGTCAGCCATCACAGATTTTGCCATACTGTTTCTACTGCTGTAGCTAAGTCTTCAATATCTCTGGTGTTATTGGACCATTGTAGGCACTGTTTTTTGGCAGCATGGAATTTGTAGGATTTTTTTTCAGTGTAATAAAGTAGCTTGATTTGTTAAGCATTGGCCTTGCTGGATAAGATACAGGCATTTCTGTCTGGTTATCTCATCCACTGACAGTTTCTTTGTTGATATTCCAGAACATACAATTGCATCTACTGTGATAGAGGACTTTATGTATATAACTCCTATTAGATTTACACGCCTACTTAAATGAAGTCCAATCATTCATTCCTATCTGAAGGCATGTGTATTTCCAGCTCCTTGTCAGATCATGGCTGTGACACACAATTCTACTATCTGCCTGACTAAATATGGAAGAAGACAAAATGCTGCCGTTTTTTATTATGTTCTGTCATGTGGACGGATCATCTCTCAAAAACAAAACAACCCAACCATGCCAACAGCTGACATTTACTGTCACTGGACTTTCTTTGTTTTTTTTTTGTTTTTTTGGTCATCTTTGCCTTTATTAGATAGTGACAGCCTAAGAGAGACAGGAAAGGCTGTGGGGGGATGACAGGCTGCTGCGAGAAGGATTCTGCATTACATTACATTACAGCATTTAAATTTTGCAGACGCTTTTATCCAAAGCGACTTACAAGTGATGAGGTGGTGATCGGGGGTCGAACCTCCTCATTACTACATACTACATACCTACTCTACCACCTGGTAGAGCGCCCTGCACCTGACTCTCACAAATGCTTTCTTCATACTAAGGTGGCCTCTACAGGACCAAACAGACTGGACAAACCAAGGGCCAGAACTAAACATTTTATTGTGATTGCAAGGTTGTTTTTTTTTACAATAATCTCAAAAAAAATTATGTCAACAGGTGTTGACATTTCATTGCTGCATTTATGTAATCCTCCCTCCATCCTGTAATAATGCAGTGCTGATGATGCAGTCATGAGTTAGTCCATTTGCAGTGTATGCAGCAACTTGTCTTTGCTGTGGAGAGGGCAAGGAGACGCCAGTCATTCAGTCTCAGTAAGCATTAGTAGGACAGCGGGACAGTCACCCTCTTTCATCCGCTCCCGCTCAAGGGTTAGATAGTGGAGTGGTCAGTCAGTCAGTCAGTGTTTCAGAAAGCCAGCAGAGTACAAGGCCACAATGGCCTCACTGTGTGCCAGCCTGCCTGCCAGCCAGTCAAAGAGCAGAGGCTGGCTTCTGCAGAAAACAGCAGAGCAAGTCAAGGTCATGCTGTAGCCCACACAGCCTATACTCACTGTTGCAACAATGTAAACAACAACAACCACACAGACAGCAAAACACACCAAAGAAATCAATAAGAAGGCAGTAAGGTGACTCCCATCCTTCGGTGTGCCTGCCTTTCTAGAATTATAATTGGCCTATTGAGTTATAAATCCACCAAAAATAACAATCAACTCTAAATATAAGAGCAAAGGATTGTATTAGTGTTGTTCTGATTTTCAAAAAGGGTCTGAAGAAGCATTTTTTACTCCAACACAGAGAAACCTGCAGATACACATAGGCAATGTACCGCATGGTCGAGTAGTAACAACAAATCATTGTGTTTTCATTGATTGACAAAAAAAACAGCTATAACCTGAGGAAAGAATCTGGGATCAAATCCGAAAACACTTTGCCAGTGTAACCTGGGAGATTAGGAGCTCAGCAGGTAGAGGAGACACAGAGATTTTAAATATTGCAAGGAATGAGGTCTACCGCTGAGAGCCCCATTTATTCCAGCTAGCATTCCCATCAGCTCCTCATCCCTTACTATATTTTCCTTCCCACCAAGAAAAACAGCTTCTTTTCACATAAAATGCAAAAATACGCACGGCCAGATTAGAACCTAAATCCCAAATCAGGCCTCCCGTTTCCTTCCAATAGCACTTTTCCACCAGGTTTCCTTGTTCACTCCCAAATGTCTCCCAACATGTTGTGTGGGAAACAGACATCCAGCCAGACAAGGAATTATCTAATCACTGTATATATTATAAATGTAACTATTGTGAATACCATGGCTTTTAATTTGCTTATCAATGAAATAGAAAAACTGAACCAATAGCCATTGTCATTTTATATAGCTTATTTAATGGTCTTTCTCCTTGAGAATTCAACTGGGTAAATAATGAACCTATAAAGCACAATTCAAAGCATGTGCCAACAAGAACTGGCAGCTGGAGCTGGGCCATATTATGTACTGATATCCAAACAAAACAAGGCAGTGACTAAATTACAATTAAGCCATCTTCAGTGGTTGCTGTTTGATTGTTCAGCCCGTCTTTACAGATTATTGCTTCGCAAAGATTTCAAAGTGATTTATTTTGTTTAACTGAAGAAGAGAAGCCTATAGGCTGTAATGTTTCAGTATAATTAGATTTTCACATTAAAGGCGCACACACTCACATATGCAAATCTATCTGGAATTGGCGGTTGTGGGAAAATATCACCCAACGCTAGCTGTAAATTGAAAGATGAAGGTTTTAAGCCACTGTTGAATTTACTAGATGAGCGTTACTGCCAAATGTTCTCAGCTTTGGCCAATTACCGTTAATTCCATCAGTTGGCCAAACTACAAACCGAAACTCTTGGCTGTTGTGTGATTAAGATGCTCTGTGGATGTCACAAGATGCTTTTCCACTATGTGACATTTTAAGGTTGGAAAGATAGAATCTAGACTACAGAGAAAGAGCACAGAGTCAGTTAGAAGTTAGCAGATAAACATGTACAGCTGTCAGCGCTTATATCCACATCAGTCATCAGTCAGTTATGTGACACCTGTCATCAGGTAACATTGTCATTGCAAGCAGTGCCATTATTACCAAAGGTGAATACAGGTATAAAGGTAAACTATGAAGTTGAATGACACCACTCCTGAATGTCACAATTCATTTTCAATTTGTTAAACTTTCATCAACTAATCAGTATTATTATTCTAAAACATGCAATCACAAATCAACCGGTCAGACAAAGAGGTGCAGGTGAGGGGCTCAAATCTCCAACACATCATCACGGTCAAAAATGTAAATGAACATCTGAGCCACGTCTGCGGCTGTGTAGATCCAACATGGAGGCTGAGAAGCTCTGCTGGCCAGCTTATGGTTGTTCTTACACGTTTCTAATGCTGAGGAGATTGGTGGTGGTGGTGAAGACGTCATTAAGCGAGTTGAAACCAACCTCTCCTCTTCAGCAGCACTAGACATGTATTGTGATCTAGCAAAGCCTGATCTCTTCTATGGGGGTCAATTCTTTGGGTTGACCTGCAGAGGGAGCCTCAGTGACCTTTAAGCCTCAAAGCCTGTTTTGCTGCTCTACGAGGCATAAAAACTGGCTGGATGTTTCTGACCCTAATGTCTGAACACACAGCCAGACAGAACATGGTCTCTTTTAATATGACGATAATTTATGGTGACAGAGTGCTTTGTTTGCCAATCTGATGCCATGCTGTTCTCAGCAGCAAAACACACACAAACACATTAGGGAGCAAAACCTCATGCTTTCCCACACTTATCCCACTGCCCATAGTGTGTGTGTGTGTGTGTGTGTGTGTGTGTGTGGTCAGTATAGGCTGGCTCAGCATGTGCTAAGGAGCCAGTTTCCAAAACAAAACACACGCAGCTCAACAGGGAGGATTGCAGTTCTGCTTATCCTCGCAGATTACCCTACTTCTGTCCTTTTCCTCTTCTCTACCTCTCTCTCTCTCACACACACACACACTCTGTCTCTCTCTCTCTGGACCCAGCCTTTTGCTGGCCTTGTAACTCTGGCGAGGGCATTTTCTCCTCTCTCTCTCTCTCTCTCTCTCTCTCTCTCACCTCTACCTTGATGCAGACCCAGAACTTGTGGTTATCACCTCAGGCAGACTGCTGCACCTCAACAGCTGACCGCAAGTCTATGGGACTGACCGTGTGTGTGTGTGTGTGTGTGTGTGTGAAGTTTCTTTGTTTACTTTATCGTCTCTTTCTAATGTGCTCCTCAAATCACTCACACTGTAGGTTTTTCTCCTCGTATTTGCCCTAACCATCTCGCGCTCTGCCCACTTTCTCCTCTTTCTCACTCTCTGCCTAATCTCTTTTATGCATTCCTTTCCCTCTCTCTCAGCCCCTCTCTTTTCCCTAACCCCCACCCCTGAGGAGAAAAACTCTTTATATCTCGACACCAAACTGTCAGTAGGATTATATGAGTCATAACTGGATTATGCTTGTGTTTGTGTCCTGTAGAAACCTCAGATCTCTAGGTTTTTTCCTTATTGTCATGCTGCTCACACAGCTCATATACAAAGTGCATCATTAAGGTGGTGTAGAAAACAAACAGGAAGGAAGCTGTGTTTTTAAATGTCAAGCCTACAAGAGCGTTATAGCAGAAAGCAAAGCGCGGCGGAGGGTTTTGGAGATATGTTGCAGGACAGTGATGTCAAGAGCTGTGACGCACAAATGACGTAAACTAAAAGTTAAACCAATGGCTTCACTCAGTATTACCATCTGACAGAGCACTTCTTCAGCCTTTGTGAGGAATTAACTGTTCATTACTTTCTTACAGGTTTCAAATATTACCACAAATATAGACTGGTTTTAAGCATGTTTATGCAAAGATGAGGGAAACATGCAGTGCTTAATTTTAGGTATTGTTGACCGTTTACATCAAAAGATGGGAAAATTTGAATGCATTTGTTTTGGATTTTGTTTTCAAGGGTTCAACTGCTGACTGTGCCTTTAGGGCGCTTTAGTATTTTTAAGTTAATTAAAGTATTAAATTATTAACAGCTAAGCTCCAAAACCAAATATTCTACCTACAGAGTTCTCAGCTTTAAGTATACTATCATACGTTACTGAGTTATGAGTTTGTGACTGCAACCATTATTTCTATCACCAATTAATCTGCCAATTATGCACAAAAGTGTCCCATTACAATTTCCTTAAATCCTTAAAAGTAAGAGAAAAAAGTCCTCACATTTGAGAAGCTGGAGATAGTTCATGTTGGATATCTACTTACAATTTATATATATTTACGAATAAATAAAAATGATTCAACAGTTGTTGATGACATTTCTGTGTGTGTTTACATATGAAAATGAACACACACATTTAGTGTAGTGCAATCAGCTGCATCATTAACACTCTTGTGATGGTGTCAAATCTGAAAATGTTCCTGTGCTCATCTTCTGATTCCTTTGAGCTATGCTTCATTTATGATTTTCTTCTGCGTGGCTCAGTGGTTAATAATGTTGCTTCTTTCCTGCTCCTTTCTAGTTCTCCCAGGGTCTGTGTGGGGTTCCTCCAAGGTGCTCCACTTGCCCACTCCAGACACATGCATGTTAGCTACGAGTACTCCAGACACTGCCCTCAGGCCGCTGTGGCTTCACACAGCTCCTAAAAGCCAAATGGGTCAAATGCACAGGATGCCTTTCTGAATCTGAGCACTGAGTACGTGAAATGTAAGGATGCACTTTGTGATCTTTTTGTCAGGAGTTGTATGTTTTGAATTGCATTCTTTCATGCAGTAAAGTGCTGCAATAAGTACATTTTGCCTGCATATTTCCCATTGCGCAATACTTTGTTGAAGGCTCACATCATTTAAGGATTGGTTGAATTTGCATTCATTTCTGCGATCACAAAAATTGATTTCCCTCTGGAGATCAGTAATAACAAAGAGCGGAAACAGCCCTGTGTTAAAACAGTGCAGGGGCTGTGTTGTTAAGATACCATGCAATGAAGTACGTCCAGGAAGTCCAGTTGGAGTAGCACATTAATGATTTCAAAGGCTTATGAGATGCCAAAATACCACACAATGGTTTGTAATACTCAGGATTTTATAACTCACAAAAAGTTATCACAACGGCAACTATTTTAGGGCAGGGCCACGCAGCACCTTGCCAGATAATGTCGTGTTAAGTTGCAGCAAAAGTTGAGACTAGATCAAGTTTTGTTTTGCCAGAGCTCCACCCTGCTGCGCCGATGGGAAATTCTTGATCATCTAGCATACATGCAGGTATTTCTTGCATACACAAAATCCACATACTAAATTTGACATCATACTTGAATACTCTTTTCTTAATATTTGTAAATAAATATAACCAGTTTAAAGCACATATATACCTGGACATAAATCATACAGAGGTTACAATAGCAATATATCTACAGACAGTAGCCTCAATTGTCTGTCATGCAAAACAGTCTCCAGACTTCTCAGTGTCTTGCTATTACTATGCTAGTGCTGTCTGACGTTTACAGTATAATTCAGTGGGAGCAGCTGAAGGGCATTGTGAGAAATGCAGGACGTCGCTCACTGCAGCAGACAGCAACAGAGAGGAGGGAAAGGGTACCTGGATGTCTTATTAAGGCGGGGCCCACAGGACAGGGGACAGCTATGGAAACTCAAAAAGAGACCTACGCATGTGTGTGGCCAGTATGTGATCCTCTAATACCAGTCAGGTGGTAGCCAAAGCAATCAGCACTCAATCCTGGTCTTTCACATCCCTCTGACCTTTTTACCCGTGTCCTCTCTTCCTTCTTTCTATCTCAGTATGTCAGCGTTAAGATTTCCTCTCATTTCCCATATGTTTCCCTTTAGTCCTAGAAAGAGCATTAATTAAGGGTTTGTATAGGGATTATGACAATAAAGCCCTTTAGAAATGTCAGAGTTTCTGCTCTTCCCTCTTTTAATCCTCTTCTGTCCCCACTGTTATTCTCTTCCTTCTATGGGCATGTTCTTCACTCTGTCTACACTGACCTCTCTGTCTGTCTACATTTGGCCATCTATATACCCCTACATTTTACTCCCTCCTCCTCATCCTCTCTGACCCCTTTCTTTTCCACTTCTCCTTGTCTACAATCTTTTATCTTTTGCTTTCCATCCTAATCAGATAATAAGCTGCTCTAGCTCACCTGTTTGTAAGTCATGAAGCACAATGTCATAGTACATTTTCACACACCATGTCTATGGAAGTGGCTTGAGTTTACTACTAGGACAAGATATCCCTTGACTTTTTTTATTGTGATACTACATCCAATACAGTGCAAGAACATTGCCTGAATATGTGCATTTCCATTCATCAACAAACTAACTTCCCATGAACTAAAGCTGCTGTGACTTGGCGCTTCCACCTCTGCTGCTGCTGTGCACAGACCTCAACAAAGACATTATGTTGATTAAGACACACACCAAGAAAAAAAAAAACACAACTCAAGGCCAGTGGCATAGGGACATGGCATCACAAAAAAGGTGCATTATGCATTGTAACCAACTATGTACCTTGCTTTTGACTTTGAAATTTAAAGTAGAATCTTATAAAGCATTGCAAGATGGTAAAATATAGATTAGCTGTAGACAGTATTTAAATTACTTAAATTTTCTCTCAAAATAACCCCACACAAATTAATATAATACTTCAAGTGTAAATTAAGTCTGTCAGTTCTGTTCCAAACACCCTTCTGTAAATGTCTGCTGACTCAGACTGTGACTGCTAGTAAAAACAGAATTGTTGATTCACCCTTATTTTTCTGTCAGCTGATCTAACTGAAACAAGCTACCATCAGCAAAATGATTTCCCATGAACTCATGAAGGATGTGGCGGCTTGGCGTTTCCACTGCTGCTGCACACAGAACTCTACAGCGGCGTTATAATTGACTAAGATAAAAGACTTTTTGAAAAAAATCAGGCCAATGGCATATGGACATCACGTCACAAACAAGGTGCTGCTGCCCACTGCATAAGCGAGTGGTTACCTCTCTGCTCCTCATATCCTGCGCATCCTTTGCAAGCGACACACTGCGACTGAATGGAAATGACTGACAAACAACTGCAAGCCCTGTCCTTGCTCCTGTCTATCACAATGGACACGCTGTTGCGTTGATGCATGACGTAGACAGGTCCTGGCAAACAGCCACGATAAGCAGAACCAAAATTCTAATATTTAGGTAACCGGTTCTTTGCATTTTGAATTGGGTTCTAATTTGGAACCGGTTTTTGGTTCCCAAACCTAGTCATTGGACCAAGAACGGCTAAAACAGTGTTGTTGTAGCACCCTGTCCTTGCTTCAAATGTGGTCAAGGATCTTTATCAGAGTTGGAAATTAGCACCCACCACCGGCCAAATGCAGGTGAATTTGTGAAGTGGCCTGTGAATTTGATCAACCTGCCAGCCACGGTGGCAGGTTAGCTACGTCTCATTATTTAATGGAGTTCTACAGGTGACCTGCAGGGGGCAGAGGGACGCCTTTGCAGCATGTAGTCTGGCGTCAATTTCATCACTCAGAAGAAGAAGAAAGCCAGAGAGCGCTAGCGTTCTCTTTTGTCAAAAGACAATTTGACAACTATGTGGCGCTATATTGCGGGTCTTGAGAGAGTGGCTGGTGTAAGTAGGCCTACGCAAGAGGGCAAAACGCACCAACCAACAGTTAAAAAGCCATTTTTCAATGAGAAGTGGCGAAAAAGCGAGTTACATGACTGGCTAGTTTTCGAAGAGAGTAGTCCGTCAATGTTTGCGCTTACTGTCGACAACACGACAACCAGTAGCAAGACTAATAATAACTTTATTCTGGGCACCAACAATTTAAAATTGGAGGATATCAAAAACCACAAAGCCTCAAAATGCCACAAGGAGGTGATCTGTATCACACAAGGAAAGTCCTCATCAGAATCTGAACTGGATGAGGAGGAGGAATACAGAAGCAAGAGAGGGACAGAGACTGCATACTGGCTGTGTGTGTGTTGAAATCTTTTTTGAAGTGCTGATACGCAGATGTATGCAGAAATTGGATACATGTAAAATGTTAATGAACTGACATTCAGACCTAGAAACATGAAATGGTTGCTGCTCTTGTTAAGCAACACTTTGCTGTTCAAAGCAGTTCAATCAGGTTTCGAATGGAGTCACTTTGATTAACCAAAATTAAATTCTAGATGTTGCATTGTTCCTTTGTCTTCTCCCAAACCAGCAACTAACCACGTAGTTATGATATCTTGTACTTCTTTTACCTTTGGATTAATGGACACATTTGATTTGTTACAACATAAGTCTTAGTAATAAGGATCCTTGGTTCCTAGTTCATTTGTGAGATCTGGGGACACGGCTACATTGCTACAACAAAGTCCACCGCAGCAAGAAACAGGAGTAGTCAGACAACCAGTTATCGTAAAAGCACTCACTTCATACTTGAATATCTACGTAACAGATGCATGTAGTGACTTGCACCTGCAGCACACCATTCAGCTGTTACGATGAAACGTCACTTGTTATAATCCATCCAGAGGCTTGGTAACCCATCAACAAAACAATTATTTTTAGACTCTTTAATTAACAAAAGCAATAATTCGGTGTTTTATGTACTTATTTATCTATACTAAACTCTTTGGTGAATGAGATTGCTGGCGGGCATGGCTGGTTGACTCCACTCCAGCACAAGATGTGCTATTAAACTGTGCACAAAGCACTGCACCAATGACAGTTACAAAATGGTGTATGGGAAAATAATGGGACATGATTGGAGAGATCTATGCTGTGTCCTGGGCATTTAGTAATCTACTGAAACACGGGAGCGACCTTCGGAGAAAAAACAATGCGCCATGATAGCTATCTGAAGTGTACTGAGCTACATAAAGACATGTTCCTGTCCGTGAGCAGGTGGGAATGGTGGCAGCATGCACACCACAGATTTTATATCTATGGTGTGTACATTACACATACAGTGGAATATGATTTTTATTCTGTTTGCTAATGTAAACAGAAATTAAGAAACAGAGCTTAGTGGGACTGACATTTCCATATATGGTATGCAACCATATATGGAGACATTATTATTTATTATTATTATTATTTTGCATGTCTCTGTTGTGTACTAACACCAACAAATAGGCAACATCTCTAAAGGACAAAAATACACCTCGGCTGACTTTACAGCCAATGAGTTCTTCGGACTTTTGATTCTCTTATATGTTTTGCTCCAAGAAACTGGGGGACATCCGCAGGTACTGGAGGCATAATACTATCTTTTCTGTGGGATTTCCGGGCACCGCAATGACCTGACATGAGAGATCCCGATAAAGTTTCTTTCTTTCCTTGACAGCATCAAAGATAACTGCAAAACCTATTTTTAGGCTAAAACATCTGTATTGATGAGAGGATGGCCACAAGTAAGACCCAAACGAGATTCATGCAGCACATAAAAAGGAAAACACACCAAATGGGGCTTCTAGCTTTTTGTGCTGGCAGACAGTAGCTGTGGTTATACAGTGGACATCAATGTTTATAAAGGAAAGACCGCTTTTCCTGCAGGAGTTGGACTGGCTTATGACTCTCGAATGTGCCTTGTAAAGCTTGAGTACCTGGCAACTAGATATCATGTATTTGTTGACAACTTCTACAAAAGCCCAAGACTATCAACCTGTTTATCATGAACAGTGGGGCTTGTGGGACTTGCAGGGAGAACAGGAAGAACCGCCCCTGCTCAGCATCCAATGACCTCAAAGAAAAAAACCTCAGGGGAACCATTAGGTGGCCATGTGACAGCTGAGTTGTGTTAGTCAAGTAGATGGATACACGTGAGGTTGCAGTCTGCTCCACAGTACATGTGGCACACTCCATGACATGCACGGCCCAAAGAAAGGCAAAGAGCGCTGCTGGCTGCTCACCTTTGGCTGTCCCATGCCCCATTGTTGTGTTAGAGTACAACAAAGACATGTGGGGTCATCAGAGCAGCTGATCTAGTACTATAGTGTCTACAGTGTGCAGGAACTCACAGCTCATCTGTGTGGGGTATTCTCTGGTGATTCCACTAAAACACATGGAATCCATGGAAAGAGAGGCTGTGTGAATGGTGGTGTGAGTATGACTCTGGACTGTTTCACAGTATGGCACACACCCAGAAACATTTTTAAAACATTCAGATTTTTTTCCTTTTGACTTCTTGGCCTTAATACTTTTTATAATCTCATGTGACATCACTGCAGCATACATATTCATGCTCATGTTGTGCTAAAAGAAAAACTAGCACGTTAAGGCTCCATCAATCTATTACTCTTCTCTAGAGCTGCAACAATTTGTAGTGATATGAAAGAAGCTTAATCTGCAACTGCTTTGATAACTGTTAGTAGTTATGATAGTTATTTTAGTCACGCAACAATTTCAAACATTTGCTGGTTCCAGCTTCTCAAATGTGAGGGCTTCTGTTATTTATGACAACAGATCTTTTTTATCCAGTGAATGAGTCTGTCATACAGACAGCCATTAGGCATTTATATTATTTTAGTTCCTGTCTAACTAGTCTTTAATTGAGCTGCTTCCATCATAGACGTTTACTGGGAAATGCAGTCAGTAAACAAAGAATTTGTTCTGTTGTCAGACTTAATCCTGATAGCTCACACATTTTTGCAGATAAAACTCCAGGAAGAAAAAGCTGTAATAAACCGTGGCATGTTTGAAACAGTGCAGGCCTGCATGAAAACAAAAGGAGCTGCCAGTCTTTGGCTCAGCACGCATCACATCATAACAGCTCAGGGTACACCTCTGTTTATCTAACTGTCCTGCTAAGTGTCTGACCCAAACACAGCCGCCATGAAAAAACATGACACGCATGGAACAGCCCTGGTCAG
This sequence comes from Nannoperca australis, assembly GCA_036023655.1. NCBI lineage: Eukaryota > Metazoa > Chordata > Actinopteri > Centrarchiformes > Percichthyidae > Nannoperca > Nannoperca australis. Next base: position 22,118 of record JAVQJD010069051.1, read on the forward strand.
CATGGCTCTGCAGGCCTCACAGGCCTGGGTCCCACGTCTTCACGGGTCTTAAACTAACTGGGCCCAGGGCCAGGGTTACAGCTGGGTGGAACAACAAGCTACATCTGGTCCGCGTCCAAACACTGCAAGAGCAAGAAGAAACCAGAGTCCATGTGAAAGTGCTGTGGAAACGAGCAACAGAAAAGTGCACAAAGAATTGTACTTATCCCTCTCACTGCTACAAAGATGTATTAGGCAGGGTGTCACCTGTATACACTGATCCACAATGTGTTTCTCCAGGCAAGGATCAGGTAACATAGCGTTGGGGTGGAAATTTGAGCTCAACTACTATCGAAATAATTAGTCACGTAATCAATTAGTCAACCAACAACAGAAAATCAATCAACAACAGTTCTATTATTAGGAGTGCAGACAGCCAACGATGACTCGCACAAGAACCCCTCATACAGACAGATTCATTCTTAAATGACACATACAAGTGATTTACGAGAATGTGTGGAATTTTCTCAAATACAAACTAAATCCAGAAGCTGCTCATACCTTCCCTACAAGCCATGTACACTCTACATGTACTGTACCTCTGTCCACAAGAGAAAACATGTTAGTGTGACTAATAATGAGCATTAATGCCTTAACATGGATAACTTTGGAGTTTAAATATGGTGCAGAAACTAGCTAAAATAAAACGTATTGTGATACAAAATGAATATTTTGCTCACCAGAGTATTTGTTTTACACTTTATTTCAGGACAGCAACAAATTTGGTAACTTGGACAGCTGCCTCAATGTTCCAGTCCGGTAGCATCCTCTGTTGCATCAACAGTGTAACGTCATCACGTACTGTAGGCTCGAATATTACCTCATGTAATAGCATCCCCTCGACTGCCTCTCAAGTTAGTGATGGCTTCCAGCTTCCAGTTTGTTTACAGGAGGCAGACACCCTCCTCACATTCAAGAGCAGGCTTAAGACTTTCCTCTTTGATAAAGCTTATAGTAGGGCTGACTCAGGAGACCCCTGAGCCCCCCCTTAGTTATGCTGCTATAGGCCTAGACTGCCGGTAGACATTCTAGGATGCACTGAGCTCCTCTCTCTCCTCTCCATTTGTAGACACTCATATCCCATTAATGCTTGTCACTAATTCACCTTCTTCCCCTAGCTGTGTGCTCCCCCCCCCTCTCTCTTTCCATCTACAGATTTCTGCAGGTGTTTCTGCCTCTGGCGCTGTAGAGTCTGGATCTGTGGTTGCTCCTGCCCCTGTGTTCCTGCTCAACCGCCGTTGTTGCTATTATTGTTACTGCTTTGTTACTACTGTATGTTATGTATGATATGGCGCTATATAAATAAAACTGAATTGAATGTTCTGACAGTAATCAGAAATACCATCATCATAAATACTGGAGCAGTTCCGTCGTTTCGAGGAGCTGGTCCCACTAACTAACTATCGAGACAGCATTTCAGCAGGGGAACAGCTGCTGATAAGGCGACAGGTGAGCTGCAGCCCATACATAAAAGTTAAAATAACAAGTTTCATGACTGTAGGCTACTCTGGTTTTCTGTTAAACATGCTGCATTGCTAACTGTTGCCGATTTACAAGCAGACTCGCAGGCAGCGCCATCAGGCACCATCAGCCGGCTTGAGTCGAGGTGAGCAGGAATGATCTGATACACACAGGTATTCCATCAACCCCATCCCTGCTGATGAAACCAGCTCACACACACACTTCACTTATACGGACTCTGCAGTGAGTGATAGCAGAGGGACCATAAGAGCATTGTTTCAGATACAAGTGAACATTTCATTCAGGATCGGCCACAGCATTCAGTGTAACACACCTATAACACTATTCCTTCGATCAGTGGCGGGCCGTGCATTTCACACCTAGGCCTTCAGTGATGTCCTACTTAGTCCGAATTCAATAAATACCTCTCCTAATACCATCATCTATGACACCACGTGACCACGGCTGGAAAAATAATATACAGAAACACACTTACGCACTACTGGGCATTGCATCACCTCAATTGTGTACAAAACAGGCTATTTTCCAGCGCATTTAAAAATCAATAAACTCACATCAGCCATTAAAACATATCTCTACGTGGTACTGTCAAAAATAAAAAATAAAAGAGTATTTAAAAAGATCTGTACAAAAAGTTTTAATAAGTTCACACAGAATACAGGCAAGCTTTAACAAGATTGTACACTAAATTGCAAAATCGCAGTTTAATATCAGAAAGACACCAACAAGACGGCCACATCTTGGCGACA
>JAVQJD010069054.1:0-11496 GCA_036023655.1 Nannoperca australis
ACAACCTCCCTCCTCTTGTCCACTTCTAGTAGTAAACCTTCACTCTGTTGGGTTGAAACAGCTCTGTTCTCTCTGGACACTCAAATGTGTCTAAATACAGAGAGAAATGCACTCAAAGTGACCTGAGAATGCACAGAAATCTAATAACTCTGCTCCTTTCACAAGTTTTAGATGCACATGAGCACCTACCAGTGGCATAAGGTAGTTATGACAGGCCCCACTGTGACAGACCTTCAGACTCTCATACATTTGCTTAATGCGCTTGTAAGTGCGTGCTGCCCGATACGGTTGCTCCGCTCGTCTTACTTGTTCTTTTAAATCTTTTTGTTATTTAACTTTGTACTTATGGGTTTTATTGTTTGGTGTTGACTTGTTGGAGTCGTGCCCTCCACAAATGTGCTGGTGGAGAGGTTTTGGGTGTTTCTGTTTGCTCTAGAGGTACTTTAACTTGCACTCAGCTGAGCACAACAACAACATCATGGCCGCTTTTGTTTACACCCGGGATCAGCTGATTGAACTTAAGCCGGCCATGGTGACCAGATCTGCGGACATCCCGCAGGAGATCTGGAGAGAAACACACCGAGGCTGCAGGGGACAGAAAAACCAGCGAAGGAGAGAGTCCAGAGGGAGACAACGGACGAGGATTGAGAGGAGGAAATTCAAACCATGTCTCCCCACAGTTGTCATGGGCAACGTGAGATCGCTAACTAACAAGATGGAGGAGCTAACGGGGCTGGCCCGGAGTCGGAAGGAGTGTCGGGAGTGCAGTCTAATGTGCTTCTGTGAAACGTGGTTACACAAGGACATCCCAGATAACAACGTGTCCATCGAGGGCTTCCTGACTGTTGGTGCCGACAGAGATAGCACCGGTAGCAGCAAGAGGAAAGTAGGAGGTCTGGTCGTTCTAGTGAACAACAAGTGGTGCCCCCGTTCTCACATCACCACCAAAAAGTCACCCCCTGACCTCCCACATCAAGAAGGCCCTGGAAAGACTCGTCCTGGAGCTCCGGCCCCTGGTCCAACCATATTTGGACCCTCTACATTCTACACCCTCTACACCTCTACACCCTCTATATTCTACTGTTTATTTTTTATTTTTTTCAATAACTTTATTGAGCAGTGTAACTGTATCAAAAAGCTATTTCCCTTCTGGGATCAATAAAGTATTCTGATTCTGATTCTGATTCTGGCCTGTGTTTATTGATGCAATTTAGTAGCCTGGAAACAAGACCAATCTGCAAGCTCATGTTTTATTTGCTCTGGCAGATGTTTCTGGTCAGACTCAGGTCAGGTAAATGAAAACCATTTATCTAATATGGGGGGGGGGTTGATACAATGACTCAAAGGATGTATTGTGGATGTGTTGAGGTATTTTCATAAACAACCAAAATGGCTGCTGTTGATGTGGGAGGTTCTGAATCTGCTATTGCGGCAATATCTAAAACAACAAACCTCTGCCTATCCAAATGCAAGAGTCATTTTGGTCTGCGCACATTGATGAACGCCCTTTGGAAATAAATGAGAGGTTCCAGACTAATTTGCTGGTAACATAAGTAAACAGCTTTTCAACTGACCCTTAACTCAGAAATATATGACATCACCTTCCTCCGACTGAGCCCCACAATTCACACACCTGCAGAAATCTCTTATGCGAAATGACTACACTGCTCATAGTAAGGAGCTGATTGTGAAAGTGGGTATTCAGTAGTAAATCCATCCAAAGCTTCTTAATTCACTTCAAATGCCGCTGAGCCAAGGTACAGTCCAACATGGTATTGATCACACTGGGTCACCTCTGTGTTGTTGACCAGCGTCATTGAACGCTGTAGTGTTTGCATGTCTACCGACTTTAGATTAGCGTTGCCACGTGACGAGGACATCTGCATGCTGATCAGTAGATGCCTCTAAGCCTTCATTGATTACCAATGGAGCGCCACACTGTAACAGCTTTCACATTTGATTGCTGCTGTCTGGTGGTGTTTGTTCACAGGATTGCCTCTGTTTGCTGTAATTGCCAATTATGGAGGAAAAATGACATTACATGGAGATTGCTACTGATTTCACCATCAGTGCTGCAGGTGTATTTAGATAATGTGCTCACCTAGCAGTTGAGGATATTGATGCAAAGTGATTTGCTGTTCTTCGTGGATGTAGACTGTGCATTTCCAGTCTTCTGTTTACCCAGTTGAGACCTACAGTAGCCAAGGCCGCAAGTTATTACAGATGCATAATGAATCAAGTTATTGATTCATTATGCATTATTATTTATTATTATTCAATGTTTATTATGGAACAGAGTTAGAGGCTGGTGTCCAGGCTCTGACCTCATATAATATATTATTTTAAACCCCCCAGCAGGAGCCTGCAGGTGGATGCTGGGGTGGTGGTGGTAGGGCTGAAAGAAAAGGTGGTAATACTGATGCAGGGCAGCAGTGGCACTGACAGGCAGAGAGAGTGAGGTAGGTCACGTGTGTATAGCTCAAGTTGATTGCCTGAACCAGCTCGCAGGCATCGCTCCATATGTGCTCTGTGTGTGTGTGTGTGTGTGTGTGCGCTGATTAAATGTTGATGTACCAGTGTTAAAAATATGTGTAAAAATGACATCAATTTCTGTGTAGTGAATCTAGGAAGCCAATATTTTGTCTTTTTAAAGCGGCACCAAACGCAGTATATTGTGACAATGTTCATGTAAACCAACAAGATCAGTGACTTATGCACCATCCTCCTGCATGTCACCTTACTGTAGATATAACTGGGGTTGCTCCCTCCTGACAGCTAGAACGATAACATTTTATGCTCCAAATATCCGCTGAAGGTGGAGTAAAAGTGCAGCAGAAGTTCAGTAACCATCCAGAGAAAAGAAATGACACCTACAACCACTGCTACATCAGAACTTTTATCACCTCTGCTGTGATGGCTCTCAAGGCTGTCTGCTAATCCTGCCGGCCCCGTTTTGGCACACGATGAAACCTAACCGGGCAGGATTGGTGCATCTCCAAAATGACTGGCTTTCACACTTTTCTCTTAGCTACAAGCGACAGGTGAAGGATCTGGCTTCAAGTCAACAGATTGCAGCAGGTGTGCCGCTGTGGTCGGGTGAGTGTTTATGGGCTAATAACTGATTAGCTGAGGAGAGGAGAGCAGGGGCAGACAGAGGGCAGGGAGGGGGGCTGGAGGAAATATTATGTCCTTCAGTGTGTGTTGGAGAGGGAGAGAGAAAATCTGATGGAGAAATGTGTAGGTCAGGAAGGTGAGTCTTTCAGCGCCAAATTAAAATGATCATTTATTTGACAGATTGTATATTTACACGTGTGTTTGCTGTTGTTTTTTACTCTGGTCATTGGCATATCATAATCTTTTCATTTTGATGAAAGGTCCACGCTGCATCGTCATCACCTTCATCAGATTTGCTCAAATTTGCTCATTTGTTGAGTTGACGTCATGGAAACTGTAAGTTCTTGTTGACCCTATGATGAAGTTTGACCTGAGTGTGCTGATTGGCTCGAACCGTATGTAGGGTTTTTAATATTATTCAAATATGTGTTGAAAAAAAGGTGAAGGAGGTGCACTAACACCCCGCAAAAAACTCGTAAACTTACAGCTGGTATCTCTCACTTCACCTTGCCCTCTCCTGCTTGGTCTGTCACACTTTAACAGCCTCTCTACCTGCTCCCTGAACCTGTCTGCCTCTACGTTTTCCTTTACACTGTATTGCTATAAGATTCTCATTCATGTCACAGCCATAGCGACCTTGGATCCATGGCTGCACAATAAAGTTAATCGCAGATAATTTACCTGCATAGCAATAAGGCGAGAGTGAATGGCAAATAAGGACTTTTAAGTGGTGCTTTCCTGTACTTGGACACAGTTATACACATTCATGTCAAGGAGCTGCCCAGTACGACAGTCTACATGACCGCTGTTGGATTAAAAGGTGTTAACGCCTTGAGCAGTGAAACTTCAGAAGTGAGACATTTGTCTTACACTCAGTTTAATAGTCCAGATGTGTCCAACTTGACTAAGGGTTTCAAACCACCAACCTTTCCCTCACAAGTCACACAAGACACACAGGTTTGTTGGTCTGAAAATACCAGTTACACTCCTCTCATTGATTCGGAAGAAGCCTGCACGTGCAGAAGCATCACTCTGCTGTCTCTAGGCAACAGCAAAGTCAGCTGCTGTCAATCACTTGAGCTTGCATAGATAATGACTTTAGATGTGTTCTAAATAAGAAATCAACTTACCCTCCTTTGCAGTTTTGACACATCAAGTAGGATAGGTGGAAACACTTATGAGCAACTGCTCTGTTCATTTTTATTGTTCACAGACAGAAGAAATGACCACCTCTTGTTTCATCTGATTGGACAACAGAGAGATATGATTTGATGTAGGTCATTTCTTTTACCTCAATTTAAGACCTTAAGTGCTATTTCTAAAAATGTTTATCCTGCACAAGTTGTTTACACGCTTCATACTGGACAGCTTAATAATAATAATTTGAACCAGCAACAGCATCAGTTCATGCTCAACTTCATTGGATACAGCTGCATTGTATCCAATGTGCGTCGTTTGATGGCTTATTATTGTTCCATATCTGTGTAAACTGCCGTGCTATTCCATTACATTCCTTCGTGTTGTACTGAAAGCAATTCCCCTGATCATATTGAAGTACAGATTGTGTTTGCTTCTTTCCTCAGCAGACATATTTTTGGCTTTGTAGGCATAACAAGATGATGTGAAGAAGTGAAATCAATTGTCTGTCTTTACAACAACTCGCTATTCAACTGAGGATGTTTACTTTTATTCACAACTCAAGTTCAGTCTAAAAGAAAAATTACACAGCTTCAAACTGTCTACTGTATTAGAGTTGAGCTTCATGACTATTGACAAAATCACAAACTGTATTGACATAGTAAACTGTGTTAGAAAAGGAGGGAGCCTATTAAAACGTATCTATGTAAGTGAGAAGAGTGAAAGTAGACCCCCCCCTCCCGCACATACACACACACACACACACACACACACACACACATAAAAAGCTGGTGTTATTTTATATTTTTCTTAAAGACAATGCGTGTCAGCCCCTAGTGGATTTGTTTCTATGGAAGTCATACATTTTTATTAGTATGCAAGGCAGCATGGACTTGCAAGATCAAGAAAGAATCTCTCTTGCCAGGCTTTAAGTTATGCACTTTGGCTGAATTACAGTGGTTCGGACCAATTAGTGTCGTAAAAAAGTAGTCATGAAGCGTCCTGAAGAACTTCTGGATTCTACGGGTGTGTTTTAGGTCTGAAGACAGCAAGAAGCGACTATTCATTTGATAACAACAATGGTGGCTCCCAAAGAGGTTAGCGTAGATGCTGCTATATTATCAGTTACAGCAGAGCTGCAGCGTATTTCTTCATTTTCTTCTTCTGTAACAAACCATCAGGCGTGTCAGGTTACCTTTTTAAAAATACATCATAAATGTATAGTCTGCTCATTTCTTAACAACAGCTGGGCAGCATAGCCGGATGTTAGCATACTGATGTTAGCATTTAACTTAAAGCACTGCCTTGCTAACATAAAGCTGCTAGCATGGCTTTAGACTTCATGTTGTCGCAATTCTGAAACTTGTCAGCAGACTATTTCCTACTTTCTGTCACTTGTAAACAGTCAGAGGTGGAGATTCAGACACTTGTCTGTCTACATCTTGAACACTTACTCCTGAGAGGACACCCTTGTTGCATTGTTTTCTCTTGGCCAACATGTTCTTGTCTCTGCCAAGAAGACAAGATCATAATCAATGCTGAGTCTTACAATCATTTTCCCATTTCGCTGTGGTTATTGATCTTTTCCTCTGTACAGCCAAGTCAAGTCAAAATGGAATAGCCATCAGATTAATTTCAAAGATTCTGTGGGAGGGTCATTCAAATAGACGAAGGGTACGCATTTATCTTTTTTCCGGAGTTCCTTATTCAATCTTCCTCCTCCCTCCAGAGAGCTGAGAGTCTAAAATCATTTCAGATAGCAGTCTGGCAGCAGTGGATACGTCAAGGTACCAATCATGAGATAATCACAACTAGTAGTTTGCTGTCAGTCAACAGGAGACTCAACAGAAAGGCTGCCAGAGGCAAACCTCAAACATGAAAGCCCAATCTACAGGATTATCCTCTTTGAGAATATCATTAAATATCATTAACAGAATCATAGATGATCAGTTAAGGAAATCATGCATACTGTTTATGCAACACCCTTTCTTCAGGAGCTGGATGGGATGATAAAATGTAAATAAAATTCTGTAAAAAAACAAGTCAGATTTTACAGAAGTGCTAATGAAAAAATATTCTTGGCTTTCATTTTGATCTTTATTCTTATTGCTGTAGATTTTCTGCTTCATCAATCAAACAGTGTGGGCGGGACTGTGACATCTTCCTCATTCTGTTGATGCAGTTTGAGATTCTGTTGGTGTAAAGTATTGATGGCAGATGATTGTGTGGAGCTTAATTAATAACAGCTGGTGCTAAATAATAATAATTATTATTAATAATAATAGTAATAATAATGAATGCGTGATGTGTAATGACACACCTTCATCAGAAGAAATGGTATTAGATCATCTTCAAACTCTGATTATCCAGTCTGGGACAATAAACAATGTTTTTGACACACCGCTACCACCAAACTTGCTCATAGTGCTTACAGTTTCCTCTATTTTAAGCTACGATCAGCTCTTTTTTGCTGTGTGATGCGATTATAGACGAACATAGACATTTCTAGGTGACAACTGCTTGCTGTCTGAAAGCTCCTTAAAGGATGCAACACTTACTACACTTACTCAATCATCTAATCAAAACCAAACACCAGAATACTTGAGTCTATGATAATCATATGAACAAAAAGGTTTTAGTTTTCAAAGTGGGACTAAATGAAAGAGGAAAACGTGTGCAGAGGATGTTTCAGCATCCACAGTGTGCCCTATAATGCATTACTACTGATGTATTTCTGGTATTATTCCTGATTAAGCATGAAACTGCCCTAATGACCTGACATGTTTGTCAGCTGCAGGCAGTACATAGCACAGCTGTCCTCGTGCTTCAGCTGACACCGCAGACTCTTGTGCTGAACGGGCTTAGCTGTCTCCCTCCAGCTCACTTCCTTTTGGGCAGGTCTGGGTCGCCCACCGCTGACCTCTACATGATTTATAATATTTATGTCAGCAAAACTGGAAACTGATTTTGAGCGCAAGTTGTCCTGCATGCCCCTCCAGACAGTGTCCAGTTGACCCCCAACTGGGTGCTGCATCTTGTGTAGGAGAGTCCGAGGACAGGGCTGGCTAGTTGGCGTGGATGGAAATGGGAATGGACAGAATCATCACACAGCACTTTATACTTTACTCCAATATCCAGTTGTACCCTCTGACTATTATCTCAAGGACAAAATGAAGCTTTAAGTATAGAGAGACCCCCCACCCCCACCTCCTCCTATACAGCCACCCCCAAACTGGGACTGAGATCAATGGCTGTCAATCTGGACGTCACTACTCAAGCAGTTATGTTTGCTCCCTCAGCAGGAGTACAAAGGGTGATCCTGTGTAAGCCGGTCTCTGACTCGCTTTGTCCCTCCCCAGCCACAGCAAGGAACAGAAAGAGAAGGAAGCATGCTAGTTGTTGTCTCTATTATATGTTGTACTATTTAGTAAGTCAATGTGACTTTTTTTTTTCTTGCACTTATTTATTTAATAAGTTCAATTTATTTGTTTTTTTTGTAAACTGACAATTTCGCTAAAAAAAGGTCAAGGTCAACTAGCTGACATTTATGAAAAGATTATGTTCTATGGAGGTAATATTAATGTTACTTTCAGCTGGCTATCGGTCGTTTTGTACAGGCAGGAAGGTAGGGGTGCTCCGATCAGGATTTTTAGGGCTGATTGCTGGAAGCATTATTGGCTGATCCCGATCAGGGATTCTATTTATCATGTATCATTATTTATTTATTTAACTATTCTTTACAACATTGTATATTAAGTGTTAAAATGAAGAGATTAGAAAGTATCATAAACGGACAACTGTTTCTTTATTGGCAGCAACACTGCAATTTCACTCAAATTACACTGAAAGCTAAATGTGCACAACACACTAATGGGAGTGTGTGTGTGCTGGAATGCACAGATTTGATTGGCTGAGTGAGATGATTTACAACACATGCAGTTAGTCTGTGTGCTCCCTGGGCTGCTTAACCAGTGCCGTAAAGGCTAGAAAATCTGTGCTGGTTAAAATAGAAATGCTCTGTTGAATAAAAGTTGAATAATTCTCAATAATTTATAGGTCCAAATGGAACGGTGTCTGTGTCCAGACCTACAATACAACTTTTTAGAGTGAATATTGGCCTAGAACGATCGATGTGAACAATAGAACAATGTGTTTCACAGGTTGTTAACAGATTTTATTTTCTTTGTGCATACATGAAGATTGACATCATACATCTATTATAGTGATGTTAGAAGGTGGTACAAGAGACACATTTTATCTCTCTGTCTCTGTGCAAGTTTCACTTTGTGGTGCTGCAGCATTTACGTTAATCTGATGGCATTCAATTGTTACAGGTTAGATTGCTGTCATGACTTTTATTTAATAATGGCCAGGGTGATTTATGAACGTAAAGGAGTGCATGTCTGAAAGGGGCATAAATCTTCCCCATGGTGTTAGCTGGGTTAAAGTTATCAGACATTGTAGCTGCTCCTTTTAAAGCTAGACTCAGACCATGATAACTGTGCACATCAAAGATGGTGACTGCTGCAGGCTCAGAATGCTTAGAAGATATAAATATAAATAATACATCAATAAGAAAAATCTTTCACTAACCAAAAACTAGACTAAAATGAAACATTTGTTGGCTGAAACAGAACAAAAATTTAAATTTACTAAAACTAATATACATTTTCATCAAAAAACTGAGGCGAGAACTAGACCAAAATCAGGTGACAAAATTAACACTGATTACAAAAACACATTGTCATATCTACCAAAGCAGATACTGTAGATTTAAATTCAACTTTTGGGATATGTGTGTGAAAATAAACTAGTAACTAAATGAGTAACATACTGTCAACATCAATCATAGGGACTTGAGTAGATAGTAGTTCCAAAGTGAGGACATTCTAGGACATCTGGAAAGAGATGTTGCTGTTGAGATGTTGCTGTTGTCCTTAATTGCTTTTGGGTGGTGGCCGCATTCAATATCTTTAAACCTGAGCACATAAATCCCAAACAATCTGCATGTAGGAAGACTTATTGGCTCTAGGACACTTGCACAGGAGGCGTATGTGTCGATGTCCACAGTGGCTGTTGCCATAGTCAGCACTGTACACTAAGTGTTAAGGGATGCCCTCTCTTGAAACACTTGACAGTGTTTTATTCCCTGCCCACAGGATATGTGTTTATGGATTTGTCAAAGAAGCCTGTGGGTGATGTCCATTAGGACAAAGCCACCTGGGCCTGATAATGAAAGAACTGATGGGAGGGCCGGCGGCTCTTAATGTGCCCTTGTAGGAGTAAGAAGCATCAAATAAGAAGCTTATTGTTTTGTCAGACTATCTAAAGGAAGGAAGAATAGTAAGAAATGATAATAATACCTAATGTTAGCTTTTTAATAAATTGCCAGCTAATGAAAAATGATTGCATTTTTGATCACGTTTCTCAGGACCACAGTGTCCTTGAAATAGTGTATTGAACTCATATTTGTTTGGTGAGATTATCTCACCCTCACAAACGCTCGTCTTTTGAAAAATTACATAATATTTTGCCTGTGAGCCGTGACCTTTTTCCGGCGCTGATATTGATGCTCATGTCCATTAATCTGCTAATTTGGAGGCAATTACGGTTGATGCCATTTGTCAGAATGCAGGCGTGTGCATTTCAGTGAGTGAGCTTGCTGATTTGCACTGCTGTCTGTCCAAGTAATTAAACGGCAGCGAGAGGTGGAGCACTTGATTGATTTCTTTGACCTCTTTTGTGTAGAAAATGGCTCAAATGGAATTCACAGTGATATCAGTAAAGCTCACACGAGGGTAGCCAACACACACACACACACACACACACACATAAACACACACACAGAAACTATCTGCTCTCAGACCAGTAAGGAGGTTTTCACACTGTCGAGCCATTAGCAGCTCTTGAGCTGATGGATTGTTGAAATCTTGGACAAAGATAATAAAAAATCCGTTCAAAATGTGTGAGAGCATGGAGAAATGAGAAAGCTTTGCCACCAACTGCCACCTAAAAGAGACCATCTCATCACTGTAGCTAAGGCGGTGTTTCATTTTGCAAACATCTAAGCATGCACACGCATATTAGCCTTTCTTTCTATGTCCTACAAGCCTTCTGTGGTGTCTGCTTGGCTTTGTTTTTGGTGGAATTTGAAGCAGAGTAAGGCAGCCACCAGGGAACCAATTACTCTTTCAAAGATTGCCTGGTTTCATCTATTTTTTATGGGAGGTATGGCATGAAGGGGCTTTCTCATACCAAAGCCCCCCTGTCGTTTTCCCAGACCATCCATTCAGAGGCAGCCTTGCTTAGTATCAAGAGTGCCACTTTTCATGAGACTGGTAATAATAACAAGACCACTGTGGTCTTGTAGAGCATGGTGCTGATTTTGCCAAGGTTCAGGGATCTATCGGATACCTGCTACCTTTTTCTACTATTTTCTAATAATTGTATGATAATTGTAAATGTTCTTGGGAGCGCTGGTTGTGTAGCAACTGGATCTTTTTCTGATTGCTCTGAATATTCATTTAAAAAGGAGCAATGACAAATTCCCTAAAATGTACTGTAAACCCAAATAATGCTTTCTTTTAGCCCTTAGTGTTTGACTACCAAGCTTAAAAAGAACACTCATACACTTTCAATAATGCAAATTGAAATCATCTTTTATTACCCCCTCTACCACGTAAAGGCCATGCCTTTGATGCCATGCCCTTTTTTTTAACCCAAGCTTTGCCTTAAAAACTTGCAGTCTTCAAGCTCAGTCATAGTTAAAGATAGCCTGTGGAGTTTTGACCACTAGTACCGCTATGGAGCAATGTTTTTAAGAGCACACACAAGGGTGACGCAATATGTGCCAATGTTTTCAAGCTATTCCACCGATTGACAGCTAATGACGGTAAGGTGCCAAGAAAGTTAGTAATGTGTCAACAAAGGCAAAGAAGACAAATCACGCTAGCAAGCAAACATAAAAGCAACTGCGTACGCCATTTTTATAGGTTGAAGTGTGTGAACGTCTTGACTATAGTACACCATCTGGAAACTGATAGTTAACTGCATTTTGCAATAATCATCAGTGTGAACGCACTTAAAATAGCAAATTGTAAATAAAGTGTAAGTACGGAAGGACGCAAATTAATCAGAATCAGAATCAGAAATACTTTATTAATCCCAGAAGGGAAATTGCTTTTTGATACAGTTACAATGCTCAATAAAGTTATTGAAAAAAGAATAATAAACAGTAGAAAATAG